>JAXQQM020075238.1:0-138202 GCA_034641835.2 Pinus albicaulis
TTCACCACCAAGACTTTGGGCAAATATTCTCATTCGGACAGTCTCGTCTTGTACCTCTAGGTATTCATAAGCATCAGTCATTCTACTTATATGTTGTTGAGGTGTGGTGGTGTCTTCTCCAGTAAAGTGTGGGATTTTGTCTTGATATTTGTTTGGGAGAGGAGCTAAAGGTGGTGGTAACACCAAAGGTGCGTACCAGGCTGCCATGACTGGAGCTAATGGATGGTGTACAAGATGTGGACTAGTAGGCTGAAATGAAGTGGTTTGCACAGGTGTAGCGGATGAACTTGGACTAGTGATCTGGTTTTGAGCAGATCTAGGATGATAGGAGCCAAATTGATAAAGAAGCTGGAAATCAGGAGGAGTGGTGGGTGAAGCTTCTCTAATAGGACTCTGTGATGGGTTTAGGGGTTCAAGATCGTCGAAGTTTATCCTACTATATGATTTGCTTCGGGGAAGAGCTTGTGATGACTCTAGTTCCAAAGATGGATCTCGAAGGATATTGCGAGTTTTAGGTACAGATCTTGTTCTACGGATGGATCTATCGGTAGCTAGATTATCAGTTTCAGAAGCTTGCCACAAAATCTTCTCTGGGTCATCTACTATGATAGGGGGATTTGGGTCTGGATGGGATCTGGTATTGATTCTTCGTGAAGCCAGATTTTAGATCCAGGGTTCAGAGAGAATGGTATTGGTGAATTTTTTGGATGAGTGATTTTTCTAAAGTTATACTAAGGCGAAGGATGGTCAAAAGTAAAGGGATGGATTAGTGGAGTCGCCAGGTGGAAATGATTTGTTCTTGTGAAGATAGCTGTGGTCCACCACCAGTAACTAATCTGAGAATGTTTTGGATTTTTTGAATATATGTGCAGCCTATGGTTTGTTAAAGTATCCCAAACTTGTTTCAACACTTTGCTAGGGTGATGAGAACAAAAAGAGTTTACTCTAAAAAATGAGTTTATGGACTGCTTGCTTGTTTATGGTACCTAAGGACCAAAAAGTCTATAAGAGTTTGTTGGATTATTATGTACTCAGTGTCTTACCATCTCCCGCTATGTTAGTGAGTGATGGGAAAGGTCTATCGGATAGTAGCCTAGAGCTTGGTAAAATAGTAAGGCTTACTAGAGTTTAGTGGAGTCGCCAGGTGGAAAATTGGTTGTTATGAGGTATATGTATATGGTCCACCACCAATACTAACAAAAACCAATCTAAGGGAGTATTTTTGTGGTTTTTTCTGAGTTTTATGTGCAGCCTAGGATGTAAGAGTGTTATAAACCTGATTCATCACTTTGCTAAGATGGTGAAACAGAGAATTTACACTAAATGATTCTAGAGGCTGATGGTTTAAGTTAAAAGTTGAAGGACTAAGGAGCCTATAAAAGTTTGCTAGACTGTCATGTACTCAATATGTCCCACCGTGATCGCCATTATGTTAGAGTGGCGATGAGGTGGCTAAAGGCGGGTATTCTTGAAAATAAGGGACTTATAGAGTTCTAAGGTGTCCTTAGATTGTCACTAACTCAACGTCCCACCGTGATCGCCATTATGTTAGGGTCCCGTGATTTGGCCGATTGGCTAGCCAAATGACGATGTAACATCAAACCAAGCTTTGGAGCCCAAGGACATAGCCTTCCTGGACTCAGAGAGGGCTCTCTCTATATGTGTAGAAGATGTCGGTGTGTTTACTTGCGATGTTCTGATATTAGGCTAGTTATGAAGTGTGTTTTTAGTTTTTTTAGTTTTTAAGTTTGTGAGGGATGAAACTGATCAAATACATAAACTGGATGACAAGATGTAGATAAATTGGGCTATGGGGTCAAACAGATCAAGGAAGCTATGAAGTGATGATGTAAAGCTGCTGTAGGGCCGATTTGATTCACAGTACAAGGGATCTCTGGGCAAAATGGATTAAATGAACAATAAGTTGATGAAAGACAAGGGATTTCAAGTGCAAACTAGTTAATAGCAGACATAAACATGTAATAGCGAGCCATTAATCATGCTAGGAATAACTATAAGCTAATCAATACATAGAAATCAAACATTCCAGCCATACATAGAGGTATATGACCCTCTAACTTCGGGAAAAGGCTATCAGACTTTGGGGAAAACACGTGAGACAAACTAACAACTCATAAACTATGCCGGAACGCCTAAACATAGTCTCTAAGTCATTGGGCACTTGGACAAATGAGTTTTCATAGTTTTAGGCAAAGGGCTAGATCGGGACTAGGCCTCCTTGGTTCAACAAAATGATCAACAAATCAGTCAAAGAGAAAGTTTTATGGACAGAACTATGGGCAGCTGATAGGTAGATAGGGCAAACCATACATCCTACTCAACATACATGGAGCTGATGAATAAAACTTAGCAACAACACCTTAGGTTACTAAAGAGCAGCTAAGAATTCTTTAGCATAACTAAGGGAGAAGAAAACATCAAGCTATGAAGATTCAGAGATTTTGAGGTGCCTCCATGGGCATGTCTCAAAATCAATCTTTACTGATCTATAGCAGCAAGAAAAATGAAATATGAGTGAAAACTAGAAGACAAAACAACATTAAGAAGCACTATACCATTCTACCATGTCAAGGAATCCATCAACAAGCCTTCAACATTCCTCAAAAGCATCCAAGAGGCAGTCCAAAAATCATAACTCAAGTGTATTCTTCAAAGCTCATATGACCAATGCATTAATTCTTCTCTCAAGTTCAGCCTCTGATTTACAATGAGAAGCATGGGATAAATAGTCTAGAAGGAGGAAAACCTCATGGAGCAACTAGCTATCCCATTGGCCAAGTCAAAATATCTAAATTTGCCCTTGAGGCTTTGCAAAGCCCAAGGCACAAAATATCTAATAAAATATCTAAAAAACTGCTAAAAACGGAAATTATATTGACTTTACATGATTTTCCCATGATAAAAATAGCCTAACGCACATTTGGGAAAAGCAGATTTTTGGAGTTTAAAAATTGCAAAAATACTTCATATTTATGCCTGAAAAAGATCCCCTGACTTGCTGGATGCAAATGGAAGCCTTCCCGATGTCGAAATGAGGCTCATGATGGCTCGTTGGAAAGCTCTCTGTGTCTGATTTCCAATGCAAGTGGAATCATCTCAATCTGATCTCTGAAAGTCCTTCAAAACTGTACCTGTGTGAAAAAATCCAGAAAATAGCAGGCTGCTGATAGGGCGGGCAGAATGTGCAAAATGAGGCTGTTTTTCGCCAATTTGGAGGGGCGAATGATCTTCAAATGCCCTGAAAATCTCTGGAGAGCTGCTCATGAAATTATGGAATCCATTGGTATCACCCTCCTCCCTTGACGACTCATCAAACTGAAATGGCGCATTTATGAGTTTTTGGCGAAAAACCCCAAAAATGCCAAAAAACAAAAAGTTTTCGAAACAGGCCCAAAATTGGCATGTATGACCCTCAAGGGTCCATAGAGACATGTTCCGAAGCTGAAGCTAAAATATCGAGGGCTGATATGCTTTTTTCCTCTTTCCGTGCTAGGCGCCTCTCCTTCAATTTCTTCAATTTTTCTTGTGCCACCTTCAATTTGCGCCTGGCGAATTGGTTTAGCTTCTGAAAGTGAAGAGTTCTCTTTCTCTGTAGCTCAAGGTCCCTGTTTGCCTTTTCAAGCTTTGTCTCCAAATGCTGGTTAACCCTCTCAAGCCAAGCTTCCTTGTTTTCCTCAATTTCCCGCTCAAAGAGGGTAGTGAGAGGAAAAGCTTCGAATTGAGCTTGTTCTTCAGCTTTCTGTTTCTCCAAGGCTCTCCTAAGCCCGATGGTTCTAGGCCTCTTTCGCCTAGGCTGGTCCTCCTCTTCTTCATCATCAAATTCGCCAATAAGCTCTTCAATTCTTACTTGCGCCCTTTCTGCCTCCTTTTTGTACTTGATGGCCCTTGCCTCATGAATGGTTGCATGAAATTTCATTTGTTTGTTCTCAACCTCCAAGAAATGATTTAAGTTCCTTGCCCTTTGGAGATCTTCTTGTAACACCTCAATTTGACCTTCTTTGTGAATGAGGAGATTTTCAAGGATGCGTGCCTCATTGTCGCTATCATCGCTTGGGATAGGGATGACAGCTGATTTACCTCCATGCTTGGCGCTTTCTCTAACTGTACTTTTGCCTTTGAAGGCCAATCTAGCGCTCTTTCTCCTTGGTAAGCTAGGAGTTGTCCCTTTGGGCAATTTCCCCTTCTTAGGGGCAGTTTTGGTCACCATTGAGGAGGCAGCTTCAGCTTGCTGCCCTTCCCCAACATCCTGTCCAGCTTGTGGCTCAAAAGATGTTTCAATTGCTTGCTCAACCTGCTGCTCTTCAAACTCTGTCCACTGCTGTTCCTTTTCCTGTACTTGCTGCTGTACCTCAACCTCTGTCTGCTGCCCTTCTTCCTGAAATTGATGTTGTTCATCAACCTCTAGCTGCTGTCCAATGATATCCAACTGCTGCTGTCCTTCTAAATCTGGTTGCTGCTGCTCATCATCCTCCTTTTCTCCCTGTGACTCACTGCCCTCTCCTTCTCCTTGTGTACTCGGCTGCCCAGTGATCATCTTGAGTTTTTTAGGGGTAGGCCTACTAGATAAAGGCACTGGGCGATGGATAGGCTGAGTAGGAGACACATGAACAGGAGGGACAGTGGCGAAATCGGCATGGCTAATGAATAAATCCCATGAAACTCCTTTCTTCTCCAGCTGGTGTAAGAAGATGATTTTGATCAAGGAATGATGAAAGAGAGAAGGGATTTGCTGAGGTGGAGCTTTCTTTTGGACAGTAGCTGCCATTTTCTCTATGCTCTTGGACAAAAAGTATGGGAGGTTTAATTGCCTGCTCCTGGTAAAATGCATCAACAAGCGAACATGATAGGCAAATATTTGGCTAAACCTCCCTTCACAAGTGAAATATCTCATTATGGCTTTCATCAGCGGAGCATAACTGTCAAGAAGATAGGAGAAAGGAAAAATAGTAGTGATGGTCTCCCTATGTTCCGGCTTGATGAAAGGTTTATAATCCTCCAGATCAAGATGCGCTTGCTTAAACCACTTTTCACCATGATACGGGATCTTGGTAGCCTTGGATACATACCTTGGGGAGATTTTGAAGTCAATACCTGCTAACTGGAAGTGTTTGTCCTTGAATCTCAAAGCGCACAAATGTGTAAGTGGCGAGAAACTCTTGACTTCCTCTATCCTCTGACAGAAATCAAGACAGCCTACCTCATGGAAATTGAAAAGTACTGAGGGATGAGCATTGATTTCTTCTATGGAGATAGGCTCATATCTCTTATGTTGTCCGCCTTTGTGATCTCGTCTTGGAGGCATTTTGACTTGAAACAGGCTTGGAGGAGGCACACTGCCTTCAATGTATGAAGAATGTTCTGCTGGATTGAAACTGGACACCAAATTGCTTGGACAGATATGGACACTGAGGTAACAGTTCTTCAAATCTGGATGCACTTCAGCTATGTATCCTTCTTAATAATGGCACTATGTGTAAGAACTGCTTTGTAGATTCTTTGTGCACAGTCTTGAACAAATCCCCTCTTGTGACTTTTGCTAGAGGCCTGCTTGCACTTGTATTTTTGTCTTTGAAACCAACCTTCAAAAATTATAAACCTGCTCTTTTAGGTCATTTACCTTGAGACATGCCCTGTTAGCAGACTTCTGTGGAGACCACACAGTGGGAAAAGAAAAGAGACCCTGTGGTTAGGTGAAAAATTAGCCCACTGTGTTAAGAGAAAAACATTTCACTTGTGACTTTTTGAGAAGTCAATCACTGCCTTTATAACTCTGCCCTTGATGTAAAACTTGATCATCAACAAATGCCTTCTAGAAAATAGCCCTGTTTCACCTTCAGAAAACTCTGTCCAACAATTTTCAGAATGATATCATGTAGTGTAATGAAAAGGCAGGCTTAGTTTAGGTGTAAAATAAGTGTGACAGTGGTTTTAGGAAACAAATTCTCTGCTCTGTGAGTTTAAAAAGTCCATCCATATATTTATATACCCCTGCCTCTAATGTTTACTTGATCATCAATAAATGCCCAATCATCAACAAAATACCCTGTTTCACCTTCAGAAAACTCTGTCCGAAGCTTCAGAGTGATACAATGTAGTGCAATGAAAAAGGCAGTCTTAAGTTAGATTGTAAAATCAGTGCATAGTGCTTTGTGAAGGACACCTTTGCTTGTAGTTTCAAAAATCGATCAATTCCTCTATGTTCCTGTCTCTGATGTTTGAACTCAACCATCCAAAGTACACACCAAAGATGGCCACATAGCCCTTAAAAACTCTTGCACTTAACAAAATTACGGTAGTGAAATCTAGTGAAATAGTGAAATTGATTTGTTACAAAGATGAATTTGTGAGATAAGCGCAGTCATCTGTTCTTGAAACCATCTGCTGTCAATAAATACAATGATTTGAAAACGACACAAACTGGTTTTCAACCATAAAAAACCGGTATCGCAATCACCTCATCTCACTGTATAGAAAAACTGCCCTTGTTTCGTATAATGGCGATATGCAGGTTTTTCAAACATTTCGGTCACTTATCAACTTGCATTTGATGAATTAGTGAATACATTAAACTTGATGGATGTTTGCTTGAAAGGAGGTAATAAACCTTGGACAGCTCGAAAAAGACGCGCGGCAACCTTGATAACAAACCCGTCGCGCAGAGGAAACTCTTGTCGGGCCTGTCGGGTCGACCTGTCGGGTGGTCGGGCGGGCACCTACAGGCACGTCGCGCAGCCAGTTAAGCCTCTTCGCAAAGCAGCGCCCGGGCTTGTGGCGCACTTTCCGAGCTGTCATGTTGCCCTAAAACAATGCAGAAAACCTCAATTCCTTTGAAAACACATTGTGATGCTTGGGAGCTGCGGCAATTGGTTTTTGAAATTCAGAAGTGACTTACTTATTTCCCTATTCCATTCTTTTGACATTTTCAACCTCATATCATTTTCAAATAAATATCAAACGGTCATTTTGAATATATATATCCGCCCCTTTTTAAATGATACAAAACCGTGTTTGTATCAAGCTGCTTTTTAAACAGTGATAATCCTTCAAATCTGCTTTGCCTACTCACGAAGTTACATTCCTGTTCTCATAAGAGAGACATTTCAAAATTTCGACTTTGTCCCTCTTTTTGGCACTTTAGGTGATAATGTAAACAAAAGAAAGGTCATTCAAAAACTGTCAAAGGCATTTGAAAGCTGCTTTACCACTTACAGGAGACCACTGGTGCCTTTGCAATTAGTTTGACAATTTCGGTCCTTAGGTGATTTACAAGTTTCCTTCTGGACTGTAAGTGCCATTCTACTAGCTGTTTCTTTTTATAACAGGATCCTCTGCTTGACAACTCACTGTGTCCCTTCCCTGTCTTTGTTTATTTGATACTATATCCTTGTGCTAAATCTGCCTTTTGGATGATGACTATATATGTCTGTTTGAGGAACTCTCAAGCAGTGATAGTGAGATGTTAATTCACTTCTGCTAATCCTTAGGATCATATACCCATTCGCCTCCTCATTTGAAAAGGTAAACTTGTAAAATGGCAGGTTTTTGAGCTCGATCTCTATTATTTTTCGATGTCGGAATATTAAGCCTCTTTTTGTTTTCTTTCCCATTCTGGCTGATTCCTGTTCTTGTTTGTCTCTCTTTTGATTGTTTATGAAAGGCTATCTCATAATACATAAATTTTTTGGCACTATAAAACACCCATATGGCGCTCTTTGGATGCTGATATATGATATTATTTTGCTGATTGACCCTTTCCTTAAGGAGAAAGTTTTCTTTTTGACATTAGTGGCACACATATGTTCAAAATTGTCTCTTTGTCTATTCATAGCATCGCATACCTGTCATCATGCATTTTATGACTCAACCTTGGTCACTGTTTTACTTTCTCAGTGATAAATTGCTGCTTCTAGGTGTTTCACAAGTTTTTCTCTGGACTGTAAATACACTTTTAGGTTGCATCCTTTCACCCTAGACTTCTTTGTTTGCTCAGAAGGATTTCCTTTGATTTCTGGATAAGTGGTCATGGAATGTCTTTAACCCTTTTTAAGTTCACTGCTCCTTTGGCATTCAAAGCATACAATATGTTCAATATTTTCTCCTCTCTACTGGATGGACTGTTGACAGATAGCTTTTTGAAGAGGGAGATCAATACATTTATATCATAGACAGTAACACTTTCCTTCATTCAATTTCTTTGTGTCTTTTCCCTGCACTTTTGGACTCACCAGTTTTCAACAGCCTGCAATGATTTTGGCCCTCTGCTCATTACCACTAAGTCAGACACAGCCTTTCTCTGAATGTGGTGGTAAGTAAATCATTTGAACAACATCAATCTAGGCATCACTATTTGCAAGCATCACTGTGTTTTTTGAAGAAAACCTAGCCACAGTGACACTGTTCTAAGGTTGCTGAGATATTTGTCACTTGGATTGTTCATCTCATGACCTGTTATATTGACAAAGCTCTTTTTTGACTATGAAGGTCATTGCTTTCTTGAAAAACCAAGAGCTTTCTCCTGCCTGTGTAATGACATTTGTTTATCATCTGTTCTGTTTGATCTTTTGGATAGACAGGGTCCTTGTGCTTTGGAAAGTTCACTGATGACAGGCCTTCTAGAGTTTCAACCATTCACCTGACTTGAAAGTTTCAGATGATCTCTTTTATCAGGCCAAACTCCTTTTCCTTTGAGCTTATCATATCTCCACTATAATCCTGTTATGGTCAGCAATTACATTCATGAAACCTGAAGATATTGTTTCATTGTTTCAGTAAGGGCAAACCTGGACTTTTGCAGCCTTCTGAATCAACTCTGGCCTGGGCCCTCTGCTTATGTATGAAGGAGGCGCCCTAACCCTCTGCTTGTAAATGAAGGAGGTTCTGGGCCTTGACAATTTACCATTTAGCTAAGACAGTGGCGACCCTTTCTTACTGTGATTTTCATGCTGGAAAGAGCTGTAAGGTCCTGATGAGTGACCTTTGTCTTGCAGCTTCATCTCAGGCTCATAATACACTTAGAAGCAGCTGTTCCTCTAACTGTAAACTCAAACATTTACTCCATGAGATGAAACATATTTCCTGTCTTTGAAGAACCATAGAACACAGTGAAAAACCTACTAGTCAGCTTGAGAATGGGCTTCATGCAGTGCTGAGACCTAGGGAATATGAGTGGCGTGACTTAAGGTTGTTTGTCAACTTCATTTGCAAATTAAGGGATCAGTCATGGTAGGTCTGCTGCAGATGAGGGCTTTTTTGGCTTTTTGATGATTGCCAAAGGTGAAATGTCCTAAACGCCACTTCCTAACATAGGGGAGACCTTTGAAACGGATGTGGATTTGCCTTTTAATCATTTGCAAATTAAGGGATCAGTCATGGTAGGTCTGCTGCAGATGAGGGCTTTTTTGGCTTTTTGATGATTGCCAAAGGTGAAATGTCCTAAACGCCACTTCCTAACATAGGGGAGACCTTTGAAACGGATGTGGATTTGCCTTTTAAAGCTGATGGGCAGACTAATAAGGCTGAGGTTAGATAGGATTGTTGACAAGGAGGTTGTGGTTTTGCTAGGGGTGGACTGCATAGGTAGAAAGGCGAAAAAAGTTTTGGGAGGGTTTTCTGGATGACATATTGACATAAGGAAATCAGTTTCTAGAAAACTGAGCTAAAGATATAGTCATCACTAACATGTAAAAAATACTGATGGCTAACAGCTCTTACTACCATTCACACTAGCAGGGACCTCATTTGATTCAACATCTTCCTTTTGACACAAATTTCTCTTTTTATTAATTCTCTTCTCCTTCTTGATAATGAAATCCTCAGTGTCTACTCCATGCATGAAATGTAGTCTATCCCAGATTTCTTTTGCTGAAGTTAAATCCATTATCAACTCAAGGTCCTTGTTATCAAGACTCTTATATATCACACATTTTGCCTTGGCATTCCTCTGTTTTTCTTTCACCATGGGGGACTCTGTGCAGTAACCATCACAAACAAGCTTCCATACCTCAGGTTCATAAGTCAATAATCATGTTTTAACCTTATCTCTCCATTTAGGAAAGTTTGATGTATTTAGCACAGGTACATTTTGATAGTCCATGACTCAACCAGGTCTCCTTCAAGCTATTAGGCTTACACCAAAGGAACCTGCTTTGATACAAATTGTTGAACCCTTATTTAAACTGAGAGGGGGGGGGGGTGAATCAGTTTAACACATTCATGGACTTTCAAACTTTTTCATCAACACCTGTTTACACCTTCATTTCATGTTTAACTTAACATGTGGGTAATCTTAGGATGTGAGAAGCAAGCATTAACATAATGTGACAGTAGAATTAATATGAGAGCATCAAGTATTAAGCAGATGATATAAACCATATCAACACATAAACATCATGCACAGAGACACCAGATATAAGTGGAAACCCATAAAAGGGAGAAAACCACATCTTATTATTGTTGTGATGCAAAGGCAAGCTCCAACTCCCTCTCACCAATGTTTTCTGCAGGCACCAACCTACAGGAGGCTCTATCCTCAATTCTGCAAGCTACAACTTGCAAGGAAGCTCCAACTCCCATCAATTTTCTGCAGGCACCAACCTACAGGAGGCTCCAACCTCAGTCAGCTACAACTGACATTTTATCAAGCTAAAACTTGATGTGGAAGCACCAACTCCCATCTATTTTCTGCAGGCACCAACCTACAGGAGGCTCCAACCTCATTCAGCTACAACTGACATCTATCAAGCTACAACTTGATAGGGAAGCTCCAACTTCCTTACTCTTTCAAAAGAAAAACACTTACTGGTTTGCCTTGGATATCAGCTTTGTTTTGTACCTTCTCTTCTGCTATTCATCAGTCCTCATATCAACCCTGCATCATCTTTTCTCAGCCCCTCCTTCTTCTCTACTCAGCTCCTCCTTATTCTTGTCTTTTCTCCTCAATTCTTCATACTCTGCATTCTCTATATTCACACTCTCTGACCTCTTGTAGCTTTCTTATTTCCTTCAACTCTCTTCAATTCTGCTGCACACTCTCCTCTTCTCTCATTCTCCCTTTTTCGTAACTTTCTCCCCTTGGATATTACCCTGTTTTACACAAAATAGCTTCATGGCTATTTGTATTCTACTGGGAATTCGAAATGGATAGCCATGTCTCTTTGCCTTCTACCTTCTCATCTCTTTTATCCGCTCATTCAGAGAAATATAACTATAGGTACCAATTTAACATTACAGTGGGATATTTGTTCTCTTTCGGAGACTTGCCAATGCATCACAACAATATAAATCAATTAAAAACATTTACGTTCAATTAAAATGAAAACTCCAGCTCAACTTATTCAGCCTTTTGGATTGCTGCGCACTTGTCTTTTCTTTGACTGTGTCCCTTTTTTTTTCTCGCACTGCTAGCTCTCCTGTTCTCTGTCGTGGTGCAACCACTGCATACGTGTAACCGTGAAATTCAAATCTTAGTGTTATACACATAATAAAATGTTTTAATACTTATAATTCCCTTACGGGGCCACTTGCTGAACTTGTTCTGTCTTCTGATGCGATGCATTACTGTCCACATCCTGGAAATATGTCTGTATCATATATATGTGCCTCGGTGCTTTCTTTTCCTCTTTAGCTTTGGATTAATTTACTTGGAGTAGACCTGTTCTTAGTCTTATCTTTGGATGGACCCCACATGCCAGCTATACTCCACTCGTGTATTTCAACCACAATCGCAACATTCACAATACCCCTGTAATTTGGTCTTTTGATTTCTGTCGATGCGATCAGAAAAGGCCCACCATATAGTCAATCAAATCATCTGGGCTGTCCATTATAATAAATCGCATTATGTATTGGCCGCTTTATATTCATATATTGCGATCAAATGTTGTAAAACCTTAGATAAGCCTTTGGTCTTATATTACGATCCAATCCACAATAAATCGAATCAGAAACTCTAATATTTCGAAGGATAGGGCCCCACAACGATCATTTAAATATAATGTTTGTTTCTCCGATGCGATGTGATCATTCCGATTGCGATTCATCGGAATCGAAACTTTTAGTTGCATGCTCTGATATTCCTTATGCTTCGATGCTCCGATGCGATGACTCTGATCCGATGCGATGAAACACCTCGCAAATATTTCCAATTGCGATTAAGTCTTTTGTGATAGTTGTGATGCGATTAATCGCAATCACAACTTTTAATATTATGCTTCGATGTTCTTCCCTTACTCCGTACCTTTGCGATTGTTCCAATGCGATTGATCGTAATTGTATTCTTCCGATTGTGATTGGTACCTTTGCGATTGTTCCAATGTGATTGATCACAATTATATTCTTCCGATTGCGATTGGTACCTTTGCGATTGTTTCGATGCGATTTATCGCAATCGCATCCTTCAATGGTATGTTCCGATGTTCCGCTTTAACTCCGATGTGATTTGCATACCTTTAAGCCAGACTTTAAACACACTTGAGTCACCGTGTATAATGAATCAGGTCCAGAACTCAATCGCGATCGGAACTTTTCTTAACAAGTTCCGATGCCATAAGTCTCTCCGATGCGATTATATGAGGGTCCCACAATATAAGATTATGTTTGTATTTGAAACCGAACAAACCCTTTTGTATTCTTAAATTTCTCATCCATAACTATAATATATATATACGCCTTGTATTTTAACCATTAGCACGAGATATTATGATGTATTCAATTCACGGGCCCACATATATTTGATAGACTTCACACCTTTAATTCATTTAAATGCCAACGCCCTTTGAACATATAAACCCGCATACAGATGCATTATATAAGATTTGATCTTTATATATATATATATATATATATATATATATATATATATATATATATATATATATATATATATATATATATATATATATATATATATATATATATATATATATATGTCAATATATTATAGACCGACACACACACACACACACACACAGATATATATAAATATATCTATACTCCGCATAGATCAAAAGTCAGGCCATGTATTGAACAAAGGCGCTACCCTTTGTTTGATATATATGTATACTTTGCCAATGGTTTAAGACTAATATTGCTCATCGGGCCCACAATGCATTGTACCCTGCCTTTATATATTGCGCATCATATAAATATTTATGGTTTGGACCTTTGAATATAAGGCGCAACATAAATGAGGCGCTGCATATATATAAGCTTTATGTTTCCACTTTAATATATCCTCCAGCTGGGTTATGATTCTCGGAATAATATATATCCACCCACCTGGGTTGCGATTCCTGGAATAAGGTTTATATATATATGTTTATATATATACTTTTCCTCTTGGGTTAAGGTTCTTGGAATATTATGTAACCTCCCGCCTGGGTTACGGTTCCCAGAATTGTGTTTATCTATCCTCCAGCTGGGGTAATGATTCTCAGAATAACGGCTCTATCTCTGCCTCTTCCTTTCTACAATAACGGCTCTGCCTCTACCTCTGCCTTTGCCTTTCTGCTTCTTTGCGATCTCTGCTACTCTCTTTGCTGCCTCTGCTACTTGTCTTATGCTCTCTCTACTACCTCTGCTTCTTGTCTGTTTCTTTGTTGCCTCTGCTACTTCTTTGCTTTGTTGCTGTTTCAGGTGTTCCTCCTTTCCATCTCCTTTTCCATCAATGAAAACATTTCCAACAGAGATTACTATAGACAATTTTTTTGGACTTGAATACTTTATGTTCAAATTTTGAGTAGTAGAATGGATTAAAGAAATTGGCATCATAATTCAGGATTCCTGTGATGAGCTATCTGGAGCGAAGTGTTTCCTTAATTTTCATTGTGATATTTTCTTTGTTACATGCATCCATATATGTTTAATTCTAAATTTGAATGAATAACTAGGAGTATTACTACAGGAATTGTTAAAAGCACCCTGTTTTTAACTAGTTATCATTTTTATGTTTTCCTCTAATTTCCAGTGTTGAGAATTAATAATTGATTTCTCACTCGTTTGATATTTTCCTACTGCTTCCCTTTTCTAGATCTAAGGATTCCTAAGTGGCCTTTATCCCGAATCATACCATCTGACAAAAACAACTTTCCAAGCTCTCCAAGGGTTATTTATCTTTCCCTAAAGACATTTGACCTTTTTGTCCTTAATCCCAGTTCTGTTAGCTTGATTTTGACCCCATAGCCCAATGGACAAATAGATCTCCCACTATCCATACCTTCAAGTGATTTTCCCACCAATCAACCAAAACCAAACCAAAAATTTACTTTCATAACTTGCCTAAAATTTACAAATCAAACAAAGATACATCTTAAAGAGAGAGCCCTCTCTGAAACTAGGAAGGCTAGATCCTAGAGTTTGACGTAGATTTTTGGTTACCTCTAGTGTTCTTAGACTAAAAATTCCAAAACTCACACCTTTAGAATTTACTAGAGTGATAAAAATATCTACATAGGGTAGAATTGCGTTGGTGTTTGTTAGGGGTCTTTTTTCGCTATGCGTCAATTATTCAAAAGTAGTGATGCGGTCCCCATGGGAAAACATCATAATGCAGAAGATGAAGGAGGCTATGGCTGACATGGTGTACATATAACTTTGACCAAGGAGTATATTATAGTCCAAGTGAGCATCCAAGACTCTGATGTCTATAAGGACCATCTTTTCAGCTAACCATACCAGGACATTTTGGTAGAGATTGACAGGGGCGGAAGGGCAACCATCATATGCTCTAAGCGTGATGACTGATGGTTTTAGTTCGGGAGACGATAACTTCTACCAATTTTTTTTTTACATGATGCACATGGATGTGTTAGCCACCTATAATATTTTGCTATACCAAAAGGTGGCTAAGATTTTTTTTGAGCCTCCAAGGAACAAATTTTATCACTAAAAATTGTTGGCTCTTGAAGACTCCTTGTAGGCCTCATGCCTCGGTCCAAAATCCTCATTTTCTATCCCATTTTATACTCTGAAATTTCTGCTGATCCCAACTGAAAGACTGCTGAAAGATCATCATTTCTCCTCTTCTCAAAACCTTTCATCTGCTCCCCTTTTTCCCCATCAAAACTACCTTGTTTTCATAAGTCCTCTTCTTTCCATTTATGAAAATTTCCCCTTTCATAGTTAAAAACTCACTTTTTAACTATATTGGAACCCCCAAATCCATTAAAATCCTTGAAACTTTCTCATAAAAAACCAAAGTTTTATTGCTATGGACCTAAGCCCCTTGGGATAAGTCCTAAACCACTTCCCCCAACATGCCCATGTGTTAAAACCAAACGCCAAAGCTTTTCGGCGCTAATCGCATCGCAAATATCCAAGGGTGCATAACTTTGAACCATTACAAAGCTCCGATTGCGATTAGCCTTTCATATAAAACCCCCCGATCATATTATTTCCTCATATAACCATAGAGCTCGCAATCGGGCGCTAAACCATTGAAAAATCCCCCTCCGATCAATATTTTCCTTTGTAAACCCAAAAACCCACTTTCTGAAAGTTTTAAGTTAAAAACTTAAAACCACGTGATAAATATAAATGGGTTGATTGAAAAGATCCGATTGCGCGATCGCAATCGGAAACAACACAAATGGGTTGATCGGAAAGACCAGGCTCAATGGCCCGTTTGCGATTGGCCCCTGTCTTTATACTCCCGGGCATATTACATTCCGTGAAAACCACCGGCCCCGCAATCGGGCGCCTTTTTCCTTTACTTATACATTTTCCGCCCGATCCATTATAACTTGTTTTTATTGCAAAAAATTTGGTTTTCATATGTTTAAAGGTTTTTCCGCTGGTGCGTAAGTCGAAGAAATCCTGACCGTTGATCTAGTTCTTCGATCCAATGGTCTACGCACAATCGCATCGCAACTTTTCCTTATTGCGCAATCGCATGCCCATCTCTGCGACCTCCGATTGTCGATCCCCGATTTAATCCCGACCGTCAATCTTGTTCTCAGATCAACGGTCTGCGCTCAATCACAAGTTCCCTCCGATCGCAATCGCAAGCCTTCCCATCTCACTCCCGATTGCGATCCGCTGATTCCATCACAGCCGTCCATATTTTTCGTAATCCGACGGCCATCGCACACCCTTGCGATCTCTCCGATTACATCATATCCATTCATTTCCCACTGATCCAACAGTCATCGCTTGATCACACTGGTCGCTCGAACGCTAATCGCAAGCCCATTCCACAGTCCTCTGATTTAATCCTAGCCGTCCATCTCCCTGATGATCGGACGGACATCGCTCAATCGCATCGCTGCGTTTCAATCGCATCCCCTTCTCTGCCCTCCCCGATCGCGATCCTCCAATTAAATCTGAGCCATCCATCCTCCCGAGGATCCAACAGTCCTTATTCCCTCCGATCACAAGTCTTGCCCCGTTTCAAAAACCCTCCGATTCACCTTCCGTCGTCAATCTGATCTGCAGATCAACGGCCAGCGCTCAATCACATCGGAAATTTACATCGCATGCACTTGCCTGCCACCCTCGATTGAGATCCTCCGATTAGATCAGGACCGTCCACGTGTCCAGATCGGATGGTCCAAAACCACCCCGCCTTATTTCTTCTCCCCTCTCTCATTTTTTTGTTTTGCGCCGATCTCCACCGTTAGATATTTTTATCCGACAGCTACGCTCCTCCCCCGCCATCTGAAGTAGTTTAAACCTATTTTTCGCAGGATTTCTTAATTGTTTTGTGTTTGATGCAGGTGTTCTAAATGGTTTTCCATTGTATAACGAAGAAATTCCAAGGGCTGGGAATGACAATTCTCATGCCCTCGTTTCATTACAGAGAAGCCATTCACGGGGCTCTATTCCATGTTTCGTCAGTACTATATGAGTATTGATGCCGTAAAGCCTAGTGCGGGTCTGCACATCGACAAGACACTGTTTTAATTCAAACATAGTTAAAGAGTATCAATTTTGAAGACAGAGCACAACAGATGAAGATTGAAGACAGTTTTTATGGGGGTTACGGCTAAGACAGTTATCAGAAGCCTAATCCCCAATCTAAAACACAGTTTAAAAGAAAACCTAAAGTGTTTCATCAGGCATATTGCCTCCACCACCATACTTTGAGGCAAATTGATTCCTCAACCACCGCAGTGCCACCTATTGCCTCAAAATGCTCAGTCAGAGGCTAAATTTATTGAGCAGGATCAGATATTATGCCTCGGAACAGCCAAAGAAGTTATTTCTGCCCCAAATTTAATGACAAAATATCTGTAGAGTTGCTCCCCACAGTACGCAGAGCCTCAAAGTCAAATAAAGCTCATGCTGAGCTTAATTCATAAATGTAAAACAGTTAATACAGTGTTCCACCTGTGAATTTCTTCATCGAGCCCCTCAAAAGGCCACGAAGTCTTGAATCCGTATTAATTGCTTCGAGAGATCTTTTGTTAAGTCTCACCTCCTCATTCTTCTGTAAATACTTCAGTAGAAGATGAGTGAAGGGTTGGATTAGTTGGTTGTTAATGTAATTGCTGAAACATTCTATGTAACTGAGCTGAAAACTCTTGACTGTAGATAGTGGTTTCATTGGCTCTTGGAGCTCTGCTTGTAGAAGATAGGTTAGGTTGTGAAGAGAGATGGATTAAAACATTGGACCTGAATATTGTAACCGGTTTGAAGCATCAATACAAGCTGATTTATGGGATCCTGGTCTTTGCTTATGGTGATGTTATTCTCACTGTGAACTTGTCATTTTATTTCCATTTTCAATTCGTTTCATTTTCCACTGTAAAGAACAGTTTGAACAGTGTTAGGACTTACTGTATACCAGTAACCTTCTCTGGCTGAGAAATATTTATTACAATGTTTTCTTCTAATTGTGTTACTTAGAAATGATTTAATTCAGTCTAAGTACAGAGATGCTGGCGTTCCCTCATCTTTTCGTCATAGCTGGATGTTATTTTTAGATGTTACTTTCAATATATGTTGTGTAAAGAATGAATTGAGGAAATCAAAGGTTAGCCTTGAGTCCCTTTCTTGCTTGCTCAACTATTCGATTGTTTCCCTTAGGATGTGTTAAAAGCTGACTAGTTTCGAAGTACTTATCAGATCTTAGGCCATTCTGTGTTATCTTTGTGATTGTCTTGGATGTAACTAAGTAAAGGAGAGCTAGGAGAGGATTAGGGTGAGCCCAGCCCACTGGTTTCTACTCCAAAGGTTGCCTTCAAGTTTTCCTTCGTTTTTATTTGTATTCTATTAGAAGTGTATCAAAGGCTGGGTAGTTTCAAAGTGCTTACCAGATCCTAGTTTGCTTCTATGTTTTTCTTAAGTGCTTGGTCAAAGGCTGGCTAGTTTCAAAGTACTTACCAGATCCTGGGCTGCTCTTTGTTCTGCATCTGTCTTTTCCCCTTCTTATTTGTATCACTCCATTCCATAAATCAAATTATAAAGAGATCCTTAGGCATAGATGACTTGCCCCATAGATCACTCTTGAACCTGAATGTTTCAATTAAATCCTCTTATGACTCCATAGCCCAATGGATTGAAAACTTGCCATCATCCCTCTTCTTGATCAAAGCTTACTCTTTTTCTTGCAACTTCTCACCGTTGAACCTATTTACATATAGATCTTTCTGCCTCAGACAGCAATTATGTTCAATCATCCGAAAAGACCGAACAAAACCGTTGGACCTCATAACTAGCCTAATATCATCACTTTAAACTTCAAATAAAATATCTATCTTTGTACATATTGGAGAGATCCCTCTCTGGATTCAGGAGGGCTAGATCCTAGAATCCAAAAGTTGGTTGAAATGATGTTAACTCTGTGATCGGACTTTGGCAATCTTTCTTGTTACAGAGACCTAACATTTCTGGCAACTCCATTGGGGACCTGAGTGTTTTTAATACCTTTTAGAGGCCTCAGAAAACCCTTTATTCGAGAACATTTTGAGAGTAAAGAGTAGCCTTTTCAAGCACTACCAAGAAGTTCTGGTAATCATGGTTGAGCTTGTTTGAATCAGTGACAAACTAGGTCAACCCTAGGATTCTTTTAAGTTTTTATCTAACCTTGGAAAATCAGCAAGCTTAGCCATAAGGATAGACTGTCTTTGTTTCATAACCGTAGCTAATTTTTGAGGCAAAGTTAGGACATTCTTCTAAACCATAAATAAAACAATTCAAAAAACACCAAAAAACATTTCGGATTGGTAGTAAAACACCAGTTTTTGATATCTTGTTTACGTTTTGATGGGTTTTACTCTATACTCTTAAGACAGAGTCTGGAAAGGGCCAGGTAGCCTCTGGGTCTCATCCTCTTTTAGGGGTGACATATTTGGTGAATTCCCTCCCAGTCAATCTCTGGTTAGAGTTTGTTGTGTTTTGAGATATCCTTGAAAAGGAATGTTTCACAAACACTGTGGTGGATAGTGTACTCCTTTGAAAACACTCTGGACTTTCCACCTGGCGACTCCACAATCCTGAACATACCTTAAGACTCCACTGGGAAGAACCCTCATCATTACAATACCCTTTTAAACCTGGTTAAAAGGTTGTGGGATCAAAAATAAGAAAACAGATTAGTTGACCTTTCAAAGATTGTCATATCTGGTTGAAACTTTTCTTGTTTACTTGGGTCTAAAAACTTAGCATAGTAGCTCCTAAAAAGATTCACACTAGAGCCCATCCTGACCCAGATCCACCTGAGATAGTTGACAACCCGGAAAGAATCCTTAGGAAGTCTCCTAAGATACAATCTTCAACTGTTTTCAGATCACCCCTAAGAGCTAATTCAGTCCCTGAAAACCTCTCAGCTCTTCAGAAATCACAAACAGACTTCTTAAACCCCTTTAGGACTAGGTCATTTGGTGATTTAGATCAGTTAGATTCTGAGTCTTCACATTCATCCCCGGAAAAAGGTGAACCTCTTGGGGATAGAGAATCAACACCTCCTGATTTACATTTTCTACATAATCTAGGTGTCTCTCATCCAAGATCAGCTCAGCAATCTACTGTTGTTCCATCCACTTCTGTTCATCTTTCATCCACTGTTCAAACCACTCCACTTCAACCCACACCTCCTCTTGTAAATCCACCACCTATCATGGCAGCATGGTATGCTCCCTTAGTCATTCTTGTACCATTAGTCAATCTTCCACAAGACTATCAGTCCAAAATTTCATTGTATGATGCTAGCAATACTATAACAACATCTCAACATGTGGACAAGATGAATGACTACTTTGACAGAAATGAAATTGATGATGATTCTGTCAAGCTTAGACTATTTGCTCAAAGTTTGGGGGGAGAAGTAAGAAAATGGTTTAAAGGTTTAACCCCCCATAGTATTAACGATCTCCAAGCCTTCCATCAAAAATTCTTAAACAAGTGGGAAGTGAGAAAGAATCCTCTCCAAGTCCTTGCTGATTACAACAATATCCATAGGAACCCTGGGGAAAGTGTACAAGCTTATTGTACCAGATTTAACAGCGTGTATAATGCACTTTCCCCTGAACTAAAACCTCCTCAGGGCTCAGCTTTAAACAAATTTCCTGAAGGGTTTGATCCAGACATGACATATTCACTCAGAGAAAGAGTTTTTGCAACCCTTGAAGATATGCAAAGAGGTGCTCTTTCTGTGGAATTTAACCTTATGGAGAAGAGAGCGAGGATGAAAGCGGAAAAGAGAGTATCTTTTAGAGAGGAATCCACCCCTTCCACTTCAAGCTCAAAGATGGAAATAATGATGGAAGAAATGATGAAGAAAATGAGCATTCTAGAGAGAGCACAAGCAAGTTTAAATCAAATCACTCCTCAAATCAGAAACCAAAGCCATAATCAGAATATTAGAAGAAATCAGCCTCCAAACAGACCCCGGGAAGATGATCAACATATCACCCCTCCCTTTCATCAAAAATTTTTGAGTGAGGTTGAGCAAGCAGAACAAATAACAGAGGAGGATGATATAAAATTATTTGGGGTAGATGATGATGACTTTGAGGTTCATTATGATAATAAACAAGGTCTTTATACACCTTACGACGAAAAAAGAAATTATAATGAAAATTATTATCAGAACATGGAAAACGCGGTCATAGAACCTTTAAAGGAATATGAACTCAGAAGAAAATCTAATCAACAAGCCGCCAAAAATAAAACCTCTGACAAACATTCTCCAAACAGCACTGCAACCCAGTCTAAAACCATCAAACAAAAAGACAAAACAGTCGTTGTTAATTCTGGTAGTGGTAAAGAGAAAGACACTCAAAATATTGAAAAACGGAGTGCAAACATTAGCAGTACTAACACCTCGGCTAGTACTCCTGGTAAAACAACTATTCCAACTGTAGATAAAACAGATCAGCAAGCTGTTATTGCTGATAAAGTGGCAGTAAACAAGGCTGAAATCAATGTTTTAAAGAGTCAAAACCTTTTTAGCCTAGAACAGGAAATCTCAAAGATCAAAATTTCTGTTCCTTTGACTGAGTTAGCTGCCCAACATGTATATAGGTCCAAAATTTTTAAAGCTTTGAACTTAGAAGATAATGAAGATTCACTCAATCTTAATGATGACCAACCAGAGCTTATTTTTGGTCCAAAGATTGAAGGAAAGTTCCAAGAGGGTCCTGTCCCTCCCTTTTACGTAAGCTTAAACATTCATGACAAAATTCTGCACAACGCTATGCATGACTCGGGTGCTTCCCATAATTTAATGCCAAAAGCTGTAATGGAAATCCTGGGTCTTGAAATTACCAAAACTTACAAAGACTTGTACTCCTTTGACTCAAGAAGAGTTAAATGTCTAGGATTGATAAAAGATCTCTATGTTAACTTAACCCAGATTCCAGCCAAATGTTTAGTCATGGATGTTGTTGTGGCTGATGTACCCCCAAAGTATGGAATGATTTTGTCAAGATCTTGGGGGGCTAAGCTACAGGGAACCATGCAGATGGACATGACCTATGCGACTATCCCTGTTTTTAATCAGACTAGAAGACTTTACAGGGAAACCCACATGCAGTACACAGTGACAAGTCAAGACCAGCCTCAAAACTCTCCTTTGTACGCTATAAGCACAAGCCTCGATTCTTTTATCATGTTTAATCATGAAGCACTTACAGAACAAATCATTTCAACAGAATCAATGGTTGAAACAGAGGAAGAGGAGCAAAACGCTGAACTGCCGAAACAGTCTAGTGTGTCTAAAAACCCTAGCAAACTAAACACAGGTCTTGAACTGCAAGTCATCAATCCATTAAACTTAAAACTCGACAGTCGAGAAGATGATCCTCAACCCGATGAAAAACTGGAGGGATCAAATTATATAAAGGAGATACACCAAAACAATAAAACTGAAAATGTTCCTCTCTGGATGATGTATTTTGATGGGTCATGCACTAAAACAAATGCTAGTGTGGGTGTTTGGATCACTAACACTGAAAACAATCATACAAAATGTATTTCATGTAAATTAAACTTTCAGTGTTCCAACAACATAGCGGAGTATGAATCCCTTCTCTTAGGCTTGCATCTCTTGAAAAAGCTAGGTGCCAAGAGAATCAATGTATATGGCGATTCCGAATTAATCATTAGGCAAGTTAATGGGGAGTATAATGCAAATCACCCCAGACTTAGGGCCTACAGGAATGATGTTATGGATCTTTTAAAAACGTTTGAGGAGTCCAACTTGATTTTTGTCCCAAGGAAAAGAAACATTGCAGCCCACAATTTAGCCTTTGCTGCTAGAACCTGCCCAATACTGTATGATACACCTCTCAGATAAAATTCAGACCAGCTATCCCAGATAACAAGAAATATTGGCAGGTGTTTGACGGAGATAAACAAATAGAAGAATTCATGCAATTCAGAAATGAATTTGAGCTCCATAGTTCAGATTCAGATTATGATACAGACTGTAGTGAAGAAAATTTTGTTGGGGAAGAAGAAACGTCTCCTGAGCCTATAGAAATTAACCTTCCAACTATCAAACTTAGAGACCAAGCAGAATTAAGTGAAAAATCTGAAACAGAGGAATGGGAAACTCTGCATTCTAAGGATGATAGTTTGCCCAAGGGTTTGGCCCCTCTAGAAGAACTGTTTGATTTTGATGATGTGGCTAATAAACCAAAACTGGAACCTGTAGAGAATGAAGTAGAGGAGTGCAATATAGGCAGTGAGGAAAAACCTAAAATGATCAAACTGTCCAAAACTCTGCCAGCTCACTTTAAACTCAAATACATAGAGCTATTCAAAGAGTTTTCTGATGTTTTTGCTTGGAGTTACGAAGATCTTAAATCCTATGAAACTGAAATAATACAGCACAAAATTCCTCTTAAAGAGAACCAAAAACCATTCAAATAGAAACTGCGCAGAATGAACCCTGTCCAGTTGCCATTGGTTAAGAAGGAAATCATGAAGATGCACGATGCTGGTATTATTGTCCCTATTAGATATTCTGAGTGGGTATCTAATCTGGTGTCTGTTAGGAAGAAGACTGGAGAAATTAGGCTTTGTATAGACTTCAGAAATTTAAACAAAGCTTCATTGAAAGACAAGTACCCTTTACCCAAGATGGATCACATTTTGCAAAGGGTGGTGGGGTCTAAAAGAATTTCTTTGCTAGATGGCTTTTCAGGGTATAACCAAGTCTTAGTCCACCCTGATGATCAATTAAAGACGGAATTTACTACACCATGGGGCACTTTCATGTATGTGAAGATGCCTTTTGGTCTAATGAACGCTAGAGCAACCTTTCAGAGAGCCATGGACATAACATTCTCGGAAGAATTGGGCTTCTTCATCATTATCTATCTCGATGATGTAACTGTTTTTTCAAAAACGGATGAAGAACACTTAGAACATTTGAGAAAGGTTTTCGAGAAGTGCAGAAGGTTTGGAATATCTTTGAACCCTAAGAAGACACTATTTGGTCTCCAAGAAGGTAAGCTTCTTGGACACATTATTTCAGAGGAGGGTATAAAGATAGATCCAAAGAGGATTGAGGCTATATTGCAAATCTCTCATCCTCGAAATATCAAAGAGTTACAGTCTTTCATTGGAAAAATAAGCTTTTTGAGAAGGTTCATCCCTAACCTAGCCGAGCTCCTTAGAAATATCACAAACATGCTGAAGAAGGAGCAAGGGATAAAATGGACCTTGGAAGCAAAGACATCCTTTGAGCTGGTGAAACGAGCGTTAACCAAAACACTAGTTCTCATAAGCCCTGATTTTTAAAAATATTTTTATATCTTCTCATTTGCATCAGAACATACTATAGCTGCTGTCCTTTTACAGAAAAACCCACAGGGACAAGAGAAACCTATTGCATTCTTTAGCAAGGCATTGAGGGATGCCCCTTTGAAGTATAACATTATGGAAAAGCAAGCTTTTTCTTTGGTTAAAGCATTGAAAGACTTCAGAGTATATGTCCTTCACTCACACGTCATTGCCTTTGTCCCAAATTCGGTTGTAAAAGACATTCTAACCCAGGATCCAGATGGTAAAAGAGGTAAGTGGATTGCAGTAATTCTTGAATATGATTTAGAAATAAAACCCACTAAGCTCATCAAAGGCCAAGGTCTAGCTAAATTAATGGCTGAATCAAATTGTGAACTTCTTGATATTAATATGATCGATGCTTTAGATAACCAAGAAGAACTCTCAACTCCTGTTGTTGAAGATAATTTTATGATTTCTCCTTGGTACGCTGATATTGTTTATGTTTTGCTTAATCTGAATACACCTCCTGGTTTATCCAAAACAAAGGCAAGATTCCTAAAGTTAAAAGCTGTAAACTACTGCATTATTGATAAATGTCTTTATTGGAAAAATGCAAGTAGCATATTGCTTAAATGTTTGCCTGAGTTTGATGCAGAAAAAATTAAGCAGGAGTTCCATGAAGGAGAGTGTGGAGGCCATTTGTACTGGAAGTCAACAGCCAACAAAATTTTGAGGGTTGGTTTCTATTGACCTACTCTTTTTCCTGATGTTCACAAAATGACAACTACTTGCCATAAATGCTAATTGTTTGAGGGCAAGAGAAAATTATTACCCCTGCCGCTGCATCCAATCACTGTTGAAGCTCCTTTTCAACAGTGGGGTCTTGACTTCATAGGAGAGATTCATCCACCTTCCTCTGCCCAACACAGGTGGATTCTTACTGCCACAGACTATTTCACTAAGTGGATAGAAGCCATTCCTTGTAGGCAGGCCAATGATTCGGTTATCATAAAATTCATAGAAACCAATATCCTTTCCAGATTTGGCTGCCCTACCAAGATCATCACAGATAATGCAGCAGAATTTGGATCAAAGAAAATGGTGGAATTCTATCGCAAATATTAGATAACGTTGGGACACTCCACAGCCTATTACCCTCAAGGTAATGGACTTGCAGAGTCTTCCAACAAAAGCTTAGTGAACATAATAAAGAAACTGTTGGAGGACAACAAGAAGTCTTGGCACACAAAGCTGATCCATGCACTTTGGGCTGACAGATTAACTTTGAAGAAATCTATTAGTATGTCACCCTTCCAGCTTGTGTATGGTACAGATGCAATTTTTCCTAACAGCCTTGGTGTACTAGTTATGAAGTTAATTCAAGAGCTGCAGACTGAAGAAAATGACATAATCAGAAGAATAAATCAGACCATTCATCTTCAGCAAACCAGAGAGGAAGTGTATAATAGAGCATTGCAGAAGCAAGACCATATCAAGAAGATATTTGACAGAAGAACAAAGGCCAGCAATTTCAAGATTGGGGACAAAGTTTTAAAGTGGGACTAAAAGAGAGAAGATAAGGGAAAGCATGGTAAATTTGACAATCTATGGCTTCGCCCTTACTCCATTCATTCAGTTGCTGGAAACAATGCATTCTTCTTACAAGAGCTGAATGGAACAGAATTGTTTGGGGGTCCTGTCAATGGCAGGATGCTTAAGCATTATCTTTCTTAAAACCATTCTATGTTTTGAAGCCTTTTTCCCTTTTCCATTGTAAACATTTCATCCATCATTGCATTCAACGTTATGAAAAATCAGAAAAATACAAAAACAAAGAAAGAAAGAAAAGAGGGAAAAAATGTAAACAAGAAAGGCAAAGCCCCATGCCAAAAAAAAGGAACAAATCTGAAAGTGTGCAAGCTTAAATGCCACTCCTGCAAAACACACTTCTAGTTAGTCAAACTGTTTAATCTTGACTAATTAGCTTTCAATTTTCTACTGATAGGGTAGTAAATTTGATTTGTCAAACCGTTTAATCTTGGCTTATCAATAGATAGATTAGGATAGAAATTAAGGTTCAAACAAACTCAAAATCTGAACCAAAGTTTCCAAAGAGAGATGACTCAAAACTGTTTTATTTTCTGAGTCATAAAAGAGGAAAAACTGGTTCTAATTTGCTCAAAATCTGAGTCAGATATCAAGGAAGATATAGCTCACAGAAAAAAGAAAAATCATAGCTATGAGAAGAAGAGAGAAGGCCATAATAAGAAGCTTTCAGATCTTAAGCCTTCAATTTTTGATGTTCAATTTCCGCAAATAATAATCTATGTGCAGCTTGTTTTTATGCCATAGATCATAGCAAGTCGAATAGCTCAATCTTGACTTGACTATTTTTAAATTTCTGTTGTAGAATTTAGAGAATGAAAGTTTGTTGGACTGTTTAATCCCAACAGACAGTAGACTAGGTAGAGAAATATCTGAGCTCAACTATTTAATATGAGTTCAGGGAGAAATAAGGATTAGAAATAGATTAGATTTCTTGCTTTCAAAAGAATAAAATTTTGTGAATAGAGTTTGCCAATCCAAGTGCACTCTCATGAAGAAAAAATGTTAGATCAGTAGGATTGGAGTAGGTAGAAGTTGTATTGATGAAATTCATTTTTCTTTCATGACTGATATTTTTATCAAAGAAAAGAAAGAGCAAGCAATGGGTTAGGCACCAGTCAACATCCTAGAGAAATCAAGTCTGAATTCTTGATGCCTTCAAGAAGGCACCATCCCCAAGTCGAGCCACTGTTAGCCACCTATAATATTTTGTTATACCAAAAGGTGGCTAAGATCTTTTTTGAGGCTCCAAGGAACAAATTTTATCACTAAAAATTGTTGGCTCTTGAAGACTCCTTGTAGGCCTCATGCCTCGATCCAAAATCCTCATTTGCTGTCCCATTTTATACTCAGAAATTTCTGCTGATCCCAACTGAAATACTACTGAAAGATCGTCATTTCTCCACTTCTCAAAACCTTTCATCTGCTCCCCTTTTTCCCCGTCAAAACTACCTTGTTTTCATAAGTCCTCTTCTTTCCATTTATGAAAATTTCCCCTTTCATAGTTAAAAACTCACTTTTTAACTATTTCGGAACCCCCAAATCCATTAAAATCCTTGAAAATTTCTCATAAAAAATCAAAGTTTTATTGCTATGGACCTAAGCCCCTTGGGCTAAGTCCTAAACCACTTCCCCCCACATGCCCATGTGTTAAAACCAAACGCCAAAGCTTTTTGGTGCTAATCGCATCGCAAATATCCAAGGGTGCATAACTTTAAACCATTACAAAGCTCCGATTGCGATTAGCCTTTCATATAAAACCCCCCGATCATATTATTTCCTCATATAACCATAGAGCCTGCAATCGGGCGCTAAACCATTGAAAAATCCCCCTCCGATCAATATTTTCCTTTGTAAACCCAAAAACCCACTTTCCGAAAGTTTTAAGTTAAAAACTTAAAACCACGTGATAAATATAAATGGATTGATTGAAAAGAGCTGATCACGCGATCGCAATCGGAAACAACACAAATGGGTTGATCGGAAAGACCAGGCTCAATGGCCCGTTTGCGATTGGCCCCTGTCTTTATACTCCCGGGCATATTACATTCCGTGAAAACCACCGGCCCCGCAATCGGGCGCCTTTTTCCTTTACTTATACATTTTCCGCCCGATCCATTATAACTTGTTTTTATTGCAAAAAATTTGGTTTTCATATGTTTAAAGGTTTTTCCGCCGGTGCGTAAGTCGAAGAAATACTAACCGTTGACCTAGTTCTTCGATCCAACGGTCCGCGCACAATCACATCGCAACTTTTCCTTATTGCGCAATCGCATGCCCATCTCTGCAACCTCCGATTGCCGATCCTTGATTTAATCCCGACCGTCGATCTTGTTCTCAGATCAACGGTCTGCGCTCAATCGCAAGTTCCCTCCGATCGCAATCGCAAGCCTTCCCGTCTCACTCCCGATTGCGATCCGCCGATTCCATCGCAGCCGTCCATCTTTTTCGCAATCCGACGGCCATTGCACACCCTTGCGATCCCTCCAATTACATCCTATCCATTCATTTCCCACTGATCCAACGGTCATCGCTTGATCGCACTGGTCGCCCAAACGCTAATCGCAAGCCCGTTCCACACTCCTCCGATTTGATCCTAGCCGTCCATCTCCTTGATGATCGGACGGACAGCACTCAATCGCATCGCTGCGTTTCAATCGCATCCCCTTCTCTGCCCTCCCCGATCGCGATCCTCCGATTAAATCTGAGCCGTCCATCCTCCCGAGGATCCAACGGTCCTTATTCCCTCCGATCACAAGTCTTACCCCGTTTCAAAAACCCTCCGATTCACCTTCCGTCGTCGATCTCATCTGCAGATCAATGGCCAACGCTCAATCACATCAGAAATTGACATCGCATGCACTTGCCTGCCACCCCCGATTGAGATCCTCCAATTAGATCAGGACCGTCCACGTGTCCAGATCGGACGGTCCAAAACCACCCCACCTTATTTCTTCTCCCCGCTCTCATTTTTTTGTTTTGCGCCGATCTCCACCGTTAGATATTTTTATCCGAAGGCTACGCTCCTCCCCCGCCATTTGAAGCATTTTAAACCTATTTTTCGTAGGATTTATTAATTGTTTTGTGTTTGATGCAGGTGTTCTAAATGGTTTTCCATTGTATAACGAAGAAATGCCAAGGGCTGGGAATGACGATTCTCATACCCTCGTTTCATTACAGAGAAGCCATTCACGGGGCTCTATTCCATGTTTCGTCAGTACTCTATGAGTATTGATGCCGTAAAGCCCAGTGCGGGTCTGCACATAGACAAGACACTGTTTTAATTCAAACACAGTTAAAGAGTATCAGTTTTGAAGACAGAGCACAACAGATGAATATTGAAGACAATTTTTATGGGGGTTACGGCTAAGACAGTTATCAAAAGCCTAATCCCCAATCTAAAACACAGTTTAAAAGAAAACCTAAAGTGTTTCATCAGGCATATTGCCTCCACCGCCATACTTTGAGGCAAATTGATTCCTCAGCCACCGCAGTGCCACCTATTGCCTCAAAATGCTCAGTCAGAGGCTAAATTTATTGAACAAGATCAGATATTATGCCTCAGAACAGCCAAAGAAGTTATTTCTGCCCCAAATTTAATGACAGAATATCTGCAGAGTTACTCCCCACAGTACGCAGAGCCTCAAAGTCAAATAAAGCTTTTGATGAGCTTAATTCATAAATGTAAAACAGTTAATACAGTGTTCCACCTGTGAATTTCTTCATCGAGCCCCTCAAAAGGCCACGAAGTCTTAAATCTGTATTAATTGCTTCGAGAGATCTTTTGTTAGGTCTCACCTCCTCATCCTTCTATAAATACTTCAGTAGAAGATGAGTGAAGGGTTGGATTAGTTGGTTGTTAATGTAATTGCTGAAACATTCTGTGTAACTGAGCTGAAAACTCTTGACTGTAGATAGTGGTTTCATCGGCTCTTGGAGCTCTGCTTGTAGCAGATAGGTTAGGTTGTGAAGAGAGATGGATTAAAACATTGAACCTGAAGATTGTAACCGGTTTGAAGCATCAATACAAGATGATTTATGGGATCCTGGTCTATGCTGATGGTGATGTTATTCTCACTGTGAACTTGTCATTTTATTTCCGTTTTCAATTCATTTCATTTTCCACTGTAAAGAACAGTTTGAACAGTGTTAGGACTTACTGTATACCAGTAACCTTCTCTGGCTGAGAAATCTTTATTCCAATGTTTTCTTCTAATTGTGTTATTTAGAAATGATTTAATTCAGTCTAAGTACAGAGATGCTAGCGTTCCCTCATCTTTTCGTCACAGCTGAATGTTATTTTTAGATGTTACTTTCAATATATGTTGTGTAAGGAATGAATTGAGGAAATCAAAGGTTAGCCCTGAGTCCCTTTCTTGTTTGCTCAACTATTTGATTGTTTCCCTTAGGATGTGTTAAAAGCTGACTAGTTTCGAAGTACTTATCAGATCTTAGGCCATTCTGTGTTATCTTTGTGATTGTCTTGGAAGTAACCAAGTAAAGAAGAGCTAGGAGAGGATCATGGTGAGCCCAGCCCACTAGTTTCTACTCCAAAGGTTGCCTTCAAGTTTCCCTTCATTTTTATTTGTATTCTATTAGAAGTGTATCAAAGGCTGGATAGTTTCAAAGTACTTACCAGATCCTAGTTTTCTTCTATGTTTTTCTTAAGTGCTTGGTCAAAGGCTGGCTAGTTTCAAAGTACTTACCAGATCCTGGGCTGCTCTTTGTTCTACATCTATCTTTTCCCCTTCTTATTTGTATCACTCCATTCCATAAATCAAACTCTAAAGAGATCCTTAGGCATAGATGACTTGCCCCATAGATCACTCTTGAACCTGAATGTTTCAATTAAATCCTCTTATGACTCCATAGCCCAATGGATTGACAACTTTCCATCATCCCTCTTCTTGATCAAAGCTTACTCTTTTGCTTGCAACTTCTCACCGTTGAACCTATTTACATATAGATCTTTCTGCCTCAGACAGCAATTATGTTCAATCATCCGAAAAGACCGAACAAAACCCTTGGACCTCATAACTAGCCTAATATCATCACTTTAAACTTCAAAGACAATATCTATCTTTGTACATATTGGAGAGATCCCTCTCCGAATTCAGGAGGGCTAGATCCTAGAATCCCAAAGTTGGTTGAAATGATGTTAACTCTGTGATCGGACTTTGCCAATATTTCTTGTTACAAAGACCTAACAGGATGCACCCTCGTTAATGACACATAGGTGAATGGTAATATTTTGGACCGATACTGGTATCTAAAAGACGACCATCGAAGGAAGCCTAGGGTTGGCTTAGTCTAAGTCAAAATCCATTGGGCACGTATCGGTAGGGTCAATAGCGCCTAACGCAGAAAGAAAGGCTTTATTTTTTTTTGGGCATGACTGAAATACTCCCAAAGCTGATATGGCAGTGGGTGATTGAGTTAGATCATCAACGATGTTGTAGTTATGGGATACTTTGTAATAGTTTCCTCCTCGCCTAGTTGGTCCCTTAGCCATATTTGGCAAAGGTTCTCTAGGAATATTTGATATGGTCAAAGGTGTAGTTGGTGCACTGGTACTAGCCCCTTACGTGTTGGTGTCTGGTGGGGTATCGTAATTTAGATTCTATGTTTGAAAAAACATATCTTCATCAGTCATGTAGATTTCGTGGCTATTATTTCTAGAGTCGTCAAGATTTTGTTGTTGAGTGCTAATTGTCCCTTGATGGGGGAAAGGTTCCTGCATCACTACTATCTGATGGGAATATCTCCCTTGTCCTCGGTTACTCTATAGTTTCTTCAGCTCATGGAGGTCGGGATAGTGGTGAGTGTAATGGTCGTACTCACCACATATCGAAAAAGAGTGGTTTGTTTGAAGAGGTGGTATTTTTATCTATCGTTGGGCATTGCTTGGCTCTTGGTTTTGATTTTGGTTGGAGTTGCTTGTAGCCTGAGATCGTGGAAGGCGTTCTTGGCTGTTGCCCCCCTATCCAGGATTTCCTTTAGACTTGATTTTTCCTTTTTTCTTAACCAGGTTAGGAGGGTATTTCTCCTGGTTATATGGTTGGAATGGTTGGTGTTGGGAAGGTTGCACAAAGTTCACCTATGAATTATTCTTCATAGGCAGGTCTTGTGCTGGGGACTAAGCATAACACGGTCCCTGGTTTACAACTAGATGTTGGGGGGGAGATGTTCCATCAGTATGTATATCCTCATACTGGGTCCCCTGAGTCGGAGGATAGGGTCCTCCATGTTGATGGTGATATGACGATGCCCTATTGGTCAAATTTTTCAAGGGCATGTGATGACTTTGGTAGCCGGGTTGTTGCATGTTTTGGGTAGAATCATACGTGTAACAGGGGTTTTGAACGCTGCTTCTTGGGTAAATTTGGGTAAATGACCCAATTAAACCATCTACAGTGCTCGATGTTCCTGGAAATTATTTGCAAGTTTGCAGGCACGGGGCATTTGGCAGGATATTATAAATATACCCTGACTGTGTATAGGTCAACTCGAGCTGTTGGGCCTTGCTGATGGCGTCCTCTTGAAATATGGGCCTTTGCTGCACCACATCCTTCGAAATCTCTGCAATGATAGTTTTCAGGAACAAGTCTAACAGTAATCGATCGTCAAGTTTTGCTTTACACAAACTATGATATCGCCGCCATTCATGGAGATGGTCCAAGATATTGATGATAGGGGTTTGGCTAAATTGAGTCAGTAATTCCATTCTAGAATCATGGTGAATGGGTAACTAACAATAGGTCAGGGTGGTGAGGGCGCTAAAGGTTCCATGTGTAGAAGAGGTTTGCTCCAGATACCATTTCGCTACTACTCATGTTAGAGTGTGTTGAAATAGTCTCAGTCGAATAGTATCATCTATGATGTTTCTCGATGAGAACCACAAGAGGAAATTCATAACATGATTTCCTGGGTCTTCAACTTGCTTTCCTTCGAACTCTTGAATGTTGGAAGGGAGCTTCGTGGGCATGGGAGGCCATATGCTGTTGTGTGCAATGGGGTCGTTCATCAACTTGGTCAAATCTAGTAGATTCAACGAAGCTAGAAAAGGTGATTGTCAGGTTGTAGCCATTGCGAATTGTGAAAACACAATGTTCTGGTTGTGAAGACCTAGAACCCCTCCCGGTAATGGGGGGAGGTCCAAAATATGTCTAGATCGAGGAGGTACCACTGGGTCCGTTCTAGCATCGAATAGGTCTAGCTTTGGAAATATTTGATAGGATAGAGATTATAATCAAAGAAAATTTCCGATCACATAAATAAAAAAAAGCGAAAATTAAATAAAATTTCCCTTTAAGGTAATCCTATGTGATCAGTCAATCAAAATATATGGTTTTTTTTTGTTTGTATACGGTACCTAAATAATATAAGACCTAATCTTCCTCACAAACTCAAATGAAACTGGGCCTTGAGAAGATATCTTGTGAGTATTTTCACAATGTCCCATAAGAGCTGGCGACGCCCCCAGTCACCCGAAGAAAATCCACCAAGGTAAGGGTAGAGGATCTAGTGCTTGCATGCACCATCACCTATAGGGAAAGAATGATCTAATTTTGGCCACTAAGTACCACTTTGCCACGTGAGCGTTTGATTATTATGATTCTTTTTAGTTCAGCTAATAGTACAGAGTATTAGAAGCGTACGGTATACCCAACTGATACTGCATGCATTGTGCCTAAGCCTAACCCCATCTTAAACGGGTCTTTGTCGCACTCGGGTTTTCTTTTCCATGGGGTGATAGGTGGATTTGAAAGCTCCCTAAATAGTCAACTTATATGTTTCAAGATGAAGAATGATCCAGGCGGCTTATTGGATGCATACCCCTTTGATCCTAAATTAGACTATAAATTCTTGTGTGGTCCCTGTGGGGGGAATTTAGTGAGTTTTGTTAAGCTAGTTTTAGGTGTATTTTCTTTGCTTAGTGTGTGGATGTGTGTGAGAAAAAAGTGAAGAATCACATATTTTTAATGTCTGGATATGCAATGATCCTTTTCAAAATCACCTAGTAAACTATGCTCTATTGTTCCTTGCTCAAAAGAAAAACATGTGCGGATATGGGTCGCTTTCAATTTTTCCTAGTTAATATATGTGATCAATTATAGGGAGATGGTTAGTTTTGAGTAGAGACCATTCATATGCTTTCCTAGGATCATCGAAAGGCCACATATATTACTTGCTCTTCTATCGACAATTCAATATCAGTCCCGAAATCCTAGTGCAAAATTTGAACTAAACTAATGACTTTTACACTAGAAAAAGGAACTAGATAAGCATGCGTGGACATGGGCCACTTAATTTTTCTAATTATCTAGGTGTTTTGGTACCTAAATTTGCAAAACATAAAAAGTTTTGGAATGCAAGTTAATTTTCCCCCTATGTAAACTATGTGTGAACTTTTGCAAAAATTAACTTGAAATAAAACTAACACCAAGCCTACCAAAAGCAGCTAAGAGTGAGCTTTAGCAAGTTGCAAGGTACCTCAACTAGTGTTGGCATATGTATTATGGGCTGTCATTCACTTTACAAGCAGGAAAAGATAGGATTGATGGAGAAATTTATCATTTTGTCTTTTGTCTGCAAAATGCTACAATAGGCGCGATGTTTGCATGCAATTTAGCTTTGAACGTGTGCCCTGGGCACGCCTGTATGAGGGAAAGATGCAAAAATTCCTGAAAATGTAATTTTTTGGAGTTGTTTTGCCTCATTTTTTCACTTGGGATGAACTAGGGACTGAAGGAGAGAAAGGGGGAAATTTCAGCCCAACTCCACAGCATAGATGAAGGTCTCTGCAAAAAGGCACAACCACATAAGCTTGGAAATAAAATTTAGTGGAGTTGTCAATCCTATGTTAGTGTGTTTGGTGCACGCATGTATGAAATCAAAACATATTAAGGGGTGTGGTTTTCCCTCTTAATTTATTGGTCACAGGCAGAAAATATATGGAGTCAAGAAAGTTATTGGAACATGCTAGAACATAAACATACTAGATAGAGAAATATCATGCATATTCAAACATAAAAATAAAATTAGAACTAAAAAAAATAATACAAAAGCTCTAAATAGAGTCAAACAACTTCAATAATCCAAACGGCGGTGCTTACATCCCCTCTTATTAAGTGCTAGTAGGAAATGAGGATGAAACTTTAACCCACTTGCCAAGGAGCCCTTAGGACTTGGGGTTCTAAGTCTTGACGCAACGATGTCTTTACTTTCGAGCTGCCTTGGCACAAAGTCTCCCTCTCTCTACTATGGTGGACTGAAGTTGTTGGATGGCCAACAACTGGGTCCCCTCTATCTTTTCTCTGGATCACACACTGTTGGTATTGCTTGGGGAAATTTTTGCCAGCATAACAATGTGTTCTTAGGTTACTCATCTCTTGGTGGCCTTTTATAGGAGAATTCAAATCCTCCTTTCCTCTCTTGGTACATTTTGGATGGTGACCCAAGAGAGGGGGATGATTCCATTGTGTGCCACATTTATTCCATTGTATTCTCCCTTGATGTCCTAAGGAGGCTTGGGTGGCTGTCATTAGGTGGCTTCAAGTGTAGAATCAATTTCCTGGAGTGTGCTTTTTGTGGTCCTGAAAAGTGACTTTCGCCACTCCTAGGAAGGTGCGCTTATCGAAGGATTTTATGCGCAAAATCATTTATGACTAGTTAAAATTTTATTTTTCCTCATACCTTAGAGATTTTTAAATACTTTCCAGATTCTCTAATGTCTCTCAACCCTATAAATCCTTCTTCCTGACATTCAATAATGTCTTCTTTGATTGTACGAGTTTCCAGTATTAACAGGGCCGATTCCAATCCTCTTACATTTAGAGACATCATGGACATTATAGAATGTCTACGTCAGAAGGATATTGTCTAAGGATATGATATTTTGGTGAAAGTTCTTCATTGAGTCTATGCCTAGAGGATAATGGGGAAATTAGCAGTGGATGGATAGCTGGAATATTTTGGAATTGATCCAATAGATTGGATGGAGCGATGATACAATTTGCAATTTTTTAAAATTTTTGTCCCTTCCTCCGTCAAGTTGTCATATTTTGGAAATCAGGGGTGTGAAGAGGAGGGTCTTCTAGATAGAAAAAGGATTTTTTAATGGTCAAGGATCCAAAGAAAATTTCAACTCCTTATCTAGAGCCTCAAGTTCCATGTCCTCTGAGAAAGGAATGCAAGTGCATCCATATGGAGCCCCAAATTTTAGTTTAGATGAGAATATATATTCATATTGATTTTGCGATTTAGTCGTAGGGGATAGATCGGATCCTTTTGTGATTTACAAGAGGGTTTATGTTTTTGAATACCATAACAGATAAGGGAAAGTGTTTTATGGAGGAGGAAGATTTAATGGTTGGCTTATGATGAAGGATTATTTGTTTGTTGTGACTGATTTTTGAAAAGTAACTAGGGATTGGAGAGATTGGACCAGGAATTTTGAGGGTAGGATTTTTGGATGCTATCTGAGTGGAGATTTTTTAGGAGGAAGTAGAGATTGAGTAATAGGGATGTTTCTCAGAGGTGGGGATTTTGAGTGGGAGGGATAATTTGATTCATAATGTGTAGAGGGAAGGGTGTCTGACTTGTCATGTAGAATAGTGGAATGTGTCAGGAAATCAACACATCTTGCTGCAACATTGGAAGATTTCTCTCGTGCATGTATTTCTGGGAAAACTTGCATCAGGTGTCTCATGACATGACATCTGAGACAACAAAAAGGGATTGACCAGTAGTCAATAATTTGCATGCATGAGCATAGACCCAAATATAGGTCTATTGCTGTAGGGAGCCCCCCTGTTAGTGATCATTCAATAAACACCCATGTTGTATCTTCTATAATCCATTCGAAGATTCTTTCATGATGGTAATAAAATTTTCCTATGTTTTTGCAATGTGTTTGGTAGCTTTCTCAGTCCATACTTCCAATGGGATTCCCAAAAGTTTAGTCGAAATTTTTTTTCTTCGAGGAGTACCTATTTCTGGGTCAAAACAAAATGTCCACCTCTGGAGAAAAAGGTAGCCATGACCTTGAACCCATGGTCTGTCAGTGATGAGGTTTGAATCCTCGCAGTGAGAAAATGGAAGGCAAACCATCCATTTTGGAGAGCGATTATTCTCAGCTAGCATTTAAGGAGTGGTTGCTACCATGTTTTAGCTCATTTATTCATTTGGGCACCATTCATATGACAAAAAAACCATCGACCAAATAGGGCTTGGTTTATCAATTTCATTGATTCTTCCCAGTATCTTTTGGATTCAATGACTAATCCAATTTTCTTGGGGTCAACTTTGATTGGTTTTTGTTGATGTATTCTTGAGAATTTGTTGATGTATGACATATGGTTTTCCGACTACATTGCATCTTTTGAGTTCTTGTATTGTGCCTCTTCCTGTACTCCTATATCTACCAGTAAAGCCTCATATGGAGGGGATGGAAACACCAAATTTTCCATTTTGGTCAAGCTTTCACTGCGAATCCTAATAATGCAACTCACCAGGTCACTTTTTTATTTTCGAGACTTTCTCCAACAATAATATTTTTTATTTCCTCAGTGAAAACTGCCCTAGTTTTCCTCTTATCAGGTCAATGAATAAGTGCTATGGCCCATCGTGATAGGTCAACAATGTTACAGGCCATTTGGCAACGTTTATTTTACTATTTCCCCAATTTAAGTCACTTTCTAGGATGTCAGAAGGTTGTTTGTATTCAATTACAAGATCTCTGTCGGATTCAGCACCAGTAGTAATATCCAAGAAAATTATCTAAACCATGATTGGTTTATTGCAGGTGAGTGATCAGGGCCCCACCACTATATTATTTGATTTTTGGAGATGAATATGTAGTCAGTATTTTATTTTAGCTGTCTCAAGATTGTAGTGTCCTTTTTACAATGAAGAAGATATTTGGTCTTGTTGATTGAATCTGCAGGTTTAATTTGTAGGTGAAATAGGTACATTAGTACATCAACCATTGCTTAAAAACTTTAATTCCTGTAATTCAAATTTTGGGGAGCAACCAGAGTGGTTTTTCTATAGCTCAGCTGAAAACATCGAACACTATTCGAGTCTCCTGACTGTCAGGAAAGTAGAACTTTTAGAGTTCCTCAAACTTGTATCCTTTTTTTTTTAGTACCCTTCCATTAAATATTTTCATAGCATGAGCGTATTTCACACCATTTCACGCTGAGCCAGAGGAAGCTGTTAATATGAATATTTTGTCGAAGCGTATGAAAAAATACCACTTTAGCTACGCATAACTTATAGCCCTAACATCAAATGTGGCTGCCAATATCTTCAGATCTGCAGTTAGTTGATTAAGACAAGTGCTGCAAAAAACTAGATCTATGCATAGAAAGACATTAAGCAATAAAATCAAGAGTTTGCTCCATACATCTAATAGACAAGAACAATTTTTTTTGAAAGAATTTTTTTATTAAGGGCACCTGGGAGGAAAACAAGAAGGTGTATCCAATTCTCCTCAATGGGATGGGTTCTTGGAAGTCCTCAGCACTTCAGATCTAGAATCTCTCTCTCTTGTTGGTGTAGAAAACCCAGACAAAGATAGAACTCAAAAGGAGCTCACACAACAAATAATGTAGAAAAATGTGACAATGATAATGGCTCAAAGTCGGATAACGGTTTAGATCGGTGATCTAATAGGCAACAAAAGGTGTAGAGTGGTGGAAAAACCCTCGCTCCTATTTATAACAGAAATATTGGGTCTCATTCTAGATCTTGGTGCATGATTAAAATATTATTAACCAAATCAAGATCCAAATTTTATAGAATATTTTATTATTTTTGTTGGAGGGAAAAGGAATTTGACTTGGGTCAAATCCCTTTATTTGTAAATAATAAATAAATAAATGATTTATTTATCATTTTAAGGACGTGGTTGAGTAATAATTAAATAAATAATGACTTATTTAACTATTTATGAGTGATTTAGTCAAACTTAGCAAGAAATATTATTTAAATAAGGTTTAAATCATTATTCCTAGAAAATAATAAGATAAATAATAATTTATCTAATTAATTTTCCTGTTTTGGGTTAAATATGACCAGGAATATCAAACAAATATAGATGCAGGTTTAATATTTCCTTTTGGGGTTTCCTATTTGGACCATAAACAACCTAATAAATGTATTTTATTAAGTTATTTTACATAGCGAAAGCAATTTTTCTTAGGGTAAAATTGGTCTTACATGGTGTACTTGGGTCCATCTAATGATAATAGGTTAGATGACCAAAAAATGGTGTAACAGATTTCCCCCCAGCGTGCGAGTGTTAGGAGCAAATTGTATGACCGAAGTACGTTGTAAGAACTCAATCACCAGACATCAAAAGGGAAGTGAGAGAGAGAGATGTAAGGTAGACTAATGTGTTGAAGAACTAGACCCTGAGGAGACGAGACTTACAGGTGCAACAAGTCTCTTTTTATGAGAGGGTACCTGTGCTAAATTCGGCGGGGGAGGAATAACTATGCCCGCCAAGACAAAGTACAAAAGAATAGTGTGTCCAGTAAACAAGGGACCGAACCATAAAGTACAACCGGCAAAAACATGAGCCAGATAGAAATACAATGAAGGATCCCACATACATGTTGTGCCTGGGATAATAGCCAAGACTTATACAATGATATCTGAGTACATGAGATACAAATACAACCCAAATTCCCCCTGAAAATGGGGAAGGGATTGCAAAATCTGACTGATACATGCAAATCAAAAAGGCGCTGCAAGCGGCTAGGGCCGACCTCATCAAATATATGGAGCTGCATCAAAGGATGTAAGGAAGAGGTCATCCGGGCATGTGGGGGGCTACCTGCAGGGCCACCCCCTCATGACGGCTGAGACATCTCACACATACCCGGGAATCACCAAGAGCTGATGCTACATCAATGAACCATCAAGTATATGGATCTCGATCATGCTGAAAGGAGTTGGAGCTGAGAAACAATCAAGTCAAAGGGTAAGGATAAAGCCCTTTGCCTGATCTGAGGCACCGAACAAGAGTGGAAGCTGGAACCAAGGTACACCACCCTCTAGACCTGGCTTCTAGAATGAAGGAGTTGATGTCGACAGAAGGAGGTCCGCCACAGGTGAGGCAATGAGAGATCCTCAACTAAGGCATGAGATAAAATAGTAGAGTGACTGACAGACTAATACCAATGATGATAATGTGGAGGGGACTGAGTAGCGAATTGACGACTTCCCTTGTTAGAGCATAAAGGGCATGAATGACATGGAAGCGACTGACACAATATCATGAGGGATAGGGGACAGTGGGACTAAAGGCCATGATGTGTGACACAAGAGGGAATCCAAGTAATGAAAGATGGAGGACTATAGCGGGGTACAATGGGACACGGGATAGACACCATGAATGCGATGATGACTCAACTTGGATGCTCTAAACAAGGGCGACTCGATGGTGCTGCCACACAGTAAAGGTCCCATGGGGGACCATGAAACATGAGTATAAGATGGTATCTCATGACGAAAATCGACACGAACAAAGACAAGTATGGAGGCAAAGTGGCGCCTCAAGTACAAGTGTTGTAAGTGAGGAAATCTGATTTTTGGGGGAGGTGAAGTGACCCTTCTTGGAAAAAATGTGTCCTGGTGAAGTATCAAATCACAAAAAAATAACAGATACCCATTATAGGGCTCGGTGAGATCTTTCCAACGGTGCAAACGGTTTGTCAAACTGAGTTACGGTGTGGTCGTAGCAGGCGAAAGAAAAACCGGGGTTCTCTTTTAATAAGGCATTTTTCCCTCCAAATTCACTCATTTTCTAGTGTTGCTGTGGTGAAGGTAGAGAGGAGAGAAGGCCCTAAATCTTGTGGCGAGCATAGCGGACAAACCGACTGTTGGAATTGAGATTTGTCAGTTGCAGGTAAGAGGCCTAACCTTACTCTTTCATTTTGATGGTTTAAAAGTTCAGATTAGGGCCCAGAATATCAGGAGCAGACCCTCTTGCATATTTTTGGCCGAGTCGCACTTTTTGGGCCAAAATTTGTGACCTGGGACGCAGGTTTTGAGCAAAAACGTGCGACCTATCCCAGGATTTGGCAGAAAAGTGCGACCTAGAAGATGAGGGGATTTTAGCGTTGTTTTATGGCTGAGAGTTGGGTTTTTGTGTTTGGTTACAATATTCCCGATCTGTATGCTGACAAAGATGATGTGTTTGTGCAGATATGGTAGATATATGGGTTAACTGGAGAGAGAGAGACCTAGGTACATTACGGGCAGAGATCTAGGCAGATCAGGGTGTCCGTCGTGTGTTGGCCAGGTTTGGGGTTCTAAAGTTTTTGGAGAACCCTTTGATGAGAGCTGGAGAGCCCTTGTTGGCCCAGATTATCAGTTATTGGGATCCAGAGCATGACGTATTGTAGTATAGAGGCACAGGATTGAACTGACAGTCCAGGATGTATATTTCCTGACTGGTCTCCCGCCACTTGGGATGGTGGGAAATACGCAGCCAGTGTTACCGCGGGGGCGGAACATCATGGAGTTTGTGGAGCGGCATTGTCGACCGGGTCTCCAAGTTAAAGGGACGTGGATATCGGTCGGGGACCTGGAGAGATTGGAGACCTGTGCAGTGGCTGTAGTGTTGCTACGGATCCTAGGCAACCAGGCGTTCCATCACATCACTGGGGGGCAGATGATGATTGTGGAGAGTGTGTTGAGTGGGACCTACTATGGGTGGGCCAAAATGATGATGGTGTCGTTAAAACAATAGTTGTCGCTTTGCAAGCAGCAAGTGAACCACGATTGCTCGTATGGGAATTTATTGTGCGCCTTCTTTTGGAGAAGATCCTGACCTTAAGACCTCATATACAGCTCCCAGATGGGGGCCCGAGAGAGCCCAGGATACGCCGATGGGGCTGACTGCTGTGTAGAGGAGGAGGAGGGGTGGTCGGACGGGTGTTTCGACTGGATTTATTTGCCCATTGGGATCAGATGCCGTTATACATAGACGACTATCCCTATAGTGGGATGAGTTACTGTGGGGATCTGGACCTGCCACTTCCGCTTGGTCGAGTATGGGGGCCCGATGGTAAGTGAAAAGTGACTATTATTTTTGGGCATGTTAAAGTTATTGAACAGTAGATAGGGTACTGAGTCATGTACTTTTGGTATGCAGATATAGCTCCGGTAAAACCAGCCGGATATATGGGATGACCTGCAGCATCAGGAGCTGCAGGCCCAAGTGGAGCAAGAGCAGTGCATAATGAGGATGCAGCCACCCTCCTGGAGGACATCCGTCGTAGATGTGAGAGGTTGCTGACCGGTATTTCAGAGCGCGGGTGGCCAGACTTGGACGACCGGTACATAAATCCATTTATTGGTCTACCCTCGGAATGGTGAGGGGGCATGCGGCGCATGGTGATGGTCGGTCAGGGGATACGTGATCTAAGAGCTGCAAGAGCAGAGCCATTGGCTTGGGATTTGCCAGATAGTGATTAGGTGTGGGGCGTGTGGTGCCTCCTAGTATGTATGTAGGGGCGAGTGGTGCCCCCTGTTTTGAGTTTTTTGTAACATGCTATGGGCATGTCATATGTATCAGAGGAGATGGACTCTAAACACATGTTTTGCGACACATATTATGGATACGCATCTTTTAATGATTATGATTGTTATTTTCTTGTATAAAATGTGTGTGATAAATGCCAATCTAGAACATGGTTTGCAATGCTATCTACATAGTGATTTTGTTCTCGAGGTACATGGTTGAAAGTTATGGTTTCAAATTCATGTATCAAGAGTTTCACTCGTAAATATCGTCTAAACAGGACATGATTATGCACACGATAGACACCATTTAGTTGCATGACAAGAAGTAGGGAATCTATACGAACATGCAGATGGAGGATGCGATGAGAGAGGGCATTGGATAAAAGACCCCGCACTGCATCGTATTCGGCCTGATTGTTGGTGGCAGGACCAATGCAGACCCCGTTGGAGAGAACAAGGGCATGCAAGGGGGTGAAGATGGCCCAACCTTCTGAGGTGAGATTCTGGGAATAAATAATTGCACCATCAGCGTAACCGATATAGGGTGTGGACAGGAGGTCCTGGGGAATGGTGGTACAAGACAAAAAATGGGAGGAGGAGGAACGATGATGGCAGCATGAGTGTATAGGAGACATCAAGTGGCAACTTCGGGAAGGAGTGCTATGGGAAGGATGGTTATGACTCATAGATGAACTAGAGGGCGGTATATGAGGGCTATAGTAGGAATGGATGGGACTCAGGCTGCGGAGGTCAATGTGGATAGGGGAGGTCTGATCCCTGTTATGGGCAGGAAGGATGAGGTCATGGGTGGAGAGGGCTTCCAAGAGGACATCCTGACGGGAACAGAGGGGATGACGAGAGGAAGGGAAACCACATGACACGGCGAAGCTACCTAGATCATCAGTATGGGAAGGAAGGCTAACATACGGGTCGTTACAGGGGATGACAGAGGAACAGATAAATAGATGGTCAAAGGATGTTAAGCCCAGGGTGGTTGCTGAAGGGGGGGTCAAGCGAACCATTAGGAGAGGGATCCAAGGGAATGTTCTCTGAGGGTCTCATGGAGGATGATAGGTAGCAAATGGTGGTGGTAGGCTCGGACATCTAGACATCGGAGGGGGGGGAATGTCAATGGGATCGGGTGGATCCTCAGACTGACCGGCAGCATACTGCGCAAGTATGGGAGAGGCGGATTTATTTTGTTCAACATCATACTCTCGAACTACCTCTAAAGAGGTGCGGTAATGCATGAGGTGGGGACAATGGTGGGAATAATGGCCATGGACACCACACAGAGCACAAGGTTTTTTGGTGCGGATAGTCTTGGGGTTCTTAGCTACGGACGAAGAAGGAATGGAGGCTTGAGGGACCGTAGACTTGCGGAACGTGAATTTAACCATCGGTTGAATACGGGGCAGTTCAGGACAAGCATGGGTGGCGTGACCGATGACATCACACAAGGCGCAAGGCTTTGCGGGCGGGGGAGGGGCTGGGTCAGTCGGGGTGGCCTTATCTTTGGGTTCCCCCTTGCAAGCTTTGCCTTTCTTCCCAGGAGCTATCACGATAGGAGAAGGGTCCTGTGGAGGTGCTGGGGGCACAGTGGCAACGGAGGAAGCAAGGGGGACTGGTTGAACCGGTGTCAAAGCAAGGTAGGGTTTGGGGTGACCAGGCGGGGTAGCAGCTGGAGGGTCAAGGTACCAGACGGGTATGCCCAGGGTCAAGTTGGGGAGAGAGAGGGTGGCCATGACGGGGACTGAATAGACTCCGGGAGGGGGAGCCAGGAAGGGCATCTGACCAGTAGGATAATGACCAGGAGGGACAGATCCGAGGTGGTTGAGGCCTGGGGGAACCGACCCAGGAGGATAGAGGGGTTCAGAGAGGCCAGTTGTAGGAGAAGGGCCATAAGGAGGAGGTCTGGCTGGCTGAGATGAAGGGCTAGGGCGGGTTGCGGTGGGCAAGGTTGAGTCGGAGGTTACTGACTAGCCGAAGCCGGTCGCTTAAGGGCAACCCGAGACGATTGCATCATGCAAACATTCGATAGGCTGGGATCAGAGATAGGAGGAGGAGGGAGACCAGGGAAAGTTCCAAGCAAAGAGGAGTCTTTTTAGACACTGGGAGAGACACTGGTTAAGGAATCGACGGTTTGCTTATTGGCTACAGAAGAGATGGTCGTCTTAGGGGAGGTCTGAGACTTTGGCTCATGATAAGTGTTAGTATGAATCCTTCGTCGAAGTGTACGAAAAAGGACCACTTTAGCTACGCATAACTAATAGCCCTAACAACAACAGTGGCTGCCAAATATCTTCAGATCTGCGGTTAGTAATAAAAATGCTGCAACAACCAGATCTATAAATGGAAAGACATTAAGCAGTAAAATAAAGGGTTTGCTCCATGTATCCAACAGACAAGACAAGAACACAATTTTTTGAAAGAATTTTTATATTACAGGGCACCTGGGAGGAAAACAAGAAGGTGTATCCAACTCTCCTCAATGGGATGGGTTCTTTGTAGTCCTCAGCACTTCGGATCTAAGCTTTCTCTCTCTTGTAGGTGTAGAAAACCCAATGCAAAAAATGAAGCTCAATGGGAGCAAATGATGGAAAAATGAGACCAAGTGTATAGATCCAAAGTGATCTAGTAGGCAACAAAAGGTGAGGAATGATGGGGAAGAACCCTCCTATTTATAACAAAATATTGGGTCATTCTAGATCTTGGTGCATGATTAAAATAATGTTAACCACATCTAGATCCACCTTTATGGAATATTTTATTATATTTGTTGGAGGGAAGGGGTGTTTGACTTGGGTCAAATCCCTTGATTAGTGAAAAATAAATAAATAAATGATTTATTTATCTTTTTAAGAAAGTGGTTGGAAGATAATCAAATAAATAATGATTTATTTGATTAATAGTGGGTGATTTGGTCATATTTAACAAGGAATATTATCTAAATAAGATTTAAATAATTATTCCTAGAAAATAATAAGATAACTAAGGGTTTATCTCATTAATTGCTTTGTTTTTGGGTTAAACATGACTGGGAATAATAATTAAATTATGGTTTAATTAATTATTCCATGAGGAAAATCAAACAAATATAGGTTTGTTTAATATTTCCTTTTGGGGTTTCCTGTTTAGACCATAAACAACCTAATAAATGTGGTTTATTAAGTTATTTAACATAGTGAAGGCAATTTTATTCAGGGTAAAATTGGTCTTACATGGTGTACTTGGGTCCATCTAATGATGATAGGTTAGATGACCAAAAAATGGTGTAACAATAAGTCAACTGGTCAATGGTGACGATCTTTCCATTGTGGGGAAAATACATCTTGTGAAAAACTGCGGATGGGACAACAGACATGGCATAGGTGTAGCTTCGCCCCAAGAGAATGTTGTAGTCTAGAGGGGCGTCGATGACTTCGACGTAAACGCAAATAGTCTTGCCCGCAAGAGTGATAGGACAATTACGGAAGAGGCCAATGGGCTGGGAGGCGTGGCCATCCCACGCTCGAAGGGTGATCGTGGAAGGGGCTAATTCAGGAGATCCGAGTTTCTTCCAAACCGAAGCGGACATCACACAGGTGGATGCCCCCTCATCAATTATACACCAAGAAACGTTAGCGTTCCAGATTTTGACTGGGATTTGGAAGGCTACGGAAGCAGGAAGAGGAGGATGCTCTGATTGATGGGCATCAAAAACAATCATTTGGTCATCAACAGGATCCACAGCGCCCATGGTAGATAGTAGAGCCTTCTTTTGGAAAGGGCACGATTGGAGGAGTTCCATTGTGGAAATGGCAGCAGGAGACTGCGCCAAGTCATCTACTATGATATACGAATGAGAAGCTAGACCAGGAGTAGCATTTCGGTGTAAGGGTCCTTTGAGAATCTTGGTATGAACCTCAACTTTCGGTTGAGGGATATGAAAGGGACCATTAGATGTCGAAAGAGGCTTGGTGGAACCGGAAGAAGGGGACTTGGAGGCAGATTGAGCGGAAGGCTTGGGGTACTGGCGAGACCGAGTTTGAAGGTGAAGGTCGACGGTTGGGGAGGGATCAGAGTTCATCATGAGGATCTGGTAATTGGAGGAACCAGAAGGGGAAGGTTGAGTGGCGACCTGTCTGTTAGGTGGCTGGGTAGCCACGAATCCTTGCTGGGGGAAAGGATCAGAAAACACAACCGGTTGAGTAGTGGTCACATTAGGGGGAGCATGAGGGGAGGCATGCTATCCTCGAAATGTGGCTTGAGACTCCCACATCTGCTGCATCTATGGTAAGAGGGGACAATCTTGAGTGTAATGACTGTAAACACCACAACACGAAAAATGATTATTTGTACGAATAGGCCTGTCTGGCTTGGGCTGAGTGCCCTGTTGCTGGTTAGCAGTGTTAGGGTCAGTACCTTGAGGATTGGGTACATGAGTACCAGGGGCAGATTGATTTTGATTGCCTCTCTGCCTTATTTGATAGGAAGGAAGATTAGTCGCGCCCTGCTGTGAAAATACTTTCCCTGGAGGGTGTTGTAGGTGCTGTTGCGGGGGAAGAGGAGGCAGGGGAGGTGGAAACGTATATGCTGGAGGAGCTGGCGCACCAAGCTGCGGATAAGGATAATGGCTAGTTTGGGAAACATTGAGGTAAGCAGGAGGTTGGGCAAAAGGATGAGGCATGGCGTATCCTGGATACATGCTACCTGGAGGGGGAAAAGTGCTAGAGGTGCTGGCCCCTCCCGGAGGGAGACCATAGCCCATAGGAGGTTGAGCATATGGATGAGAAAGGGCTCCAACGATACCGTCGGTGGAATGAGATGCCCCCGGGGCGTTAGCGCCACCAGGCCTGGGGAGGTCAGGAAGGATGGTATAAACATAACCATACTGAGCGTAGATCAGGTCATATTTCAAGGCTATTTGGAGGGCGGTTTCTTTGGTTTGAGGGAAATGGGAGGCGACATCTTTGCCAATGGGAGATAAGAGAGTGCGAAGGAACCAGTCCATATAAACCCGATCTTCAAATGGGGGAGCTCGACATAAGCTCCTTCTTCTCCGCCATTCCTAGACATGAGTGGAAAGGCGGGTTGAAGAGGATTGACATAAAGAAGTCAAAATCTCTGTACCAGTGTCGTATCAGAGGGGGAGCTGGAAATAAGATAAAAAGGCTTGGGCAATGGTCACAAAGGTGGTATGGGAAGAGGTGGGCTGATCAACATACCATTTAGAAGCTTCGCCTGTGAGTGTGCCTTGGAACAACCGAAGACAGATGGAGTCATCAGTAATGGAATTGGAGGAACACCACATGTGGAAAGATCGAATATGGTTGGTTGGATCATCTACAGCAAGGCCTTCAAACTTGGGAATTTCGGAGGGGAGCTTGGTTGGCATAGCAGGCCAACCAACATCGTGGAAGATAGGGTCATTAATCAACTGATTGAAATCGGGGAGGCTAAGTCCTGCCATGTAAGGGAGCAAGGGTGCAGCCGAGGTAGTTCCTGTGGCGGTTCCGCTAGTAGTAGTTCCAGCATTAGGGCCGGGATTACCGCTAGCGTTAGGCCCTAGACCAGACATAGGGAAGGTGACAGGGGAAGAACCAAAAGTAAAAGGAGATCCCAATGAATCAGAAGAGGATTTGGAATGCGGACTCGGAGGAGGACTGACTCGACGACGGTGGGAAGGAGCAGGTCGAACGACCGGAAACTGAGGGTGAAGGCCAAGAAGTCTCCGAGAGGCACGCCTTGGGGGCACAATGATGACAACACAAACATGGCACGAGGGGAGGAAGAAAGACCAAAAAAGGTAGGGAGGTGTAGAATCAAGTGATTACAATGTCGAAACAAGGGAAAAAAGGTGCAGTGTCAATTGATTTTAAAGTATTTTCCTGGCGGTGTAAACCAGGCTCTTCTTCGCTTAGGGTGAGTGTGTGGCATGTGTTAATTTTAATTTTTAAACCCTTTTCCTTTTGAGAGCAAGAGAAAAATTGTGTTGTGTAACTGAAAATAATGCTGCAAAAACAGTATATAATGCTGAAATAACAGAAAATTAACAGCTACTAGTGCATCGATTCAACCCAAAAAGGCAGGTCTCTCAAAACTAATCTAAAGAGGGAAAAAATCTAGTCAAAACACACTAAAAAGAGGCCAATAGATCTAGGGTCGAAAGGGACAGGGATCTAAAGGAGAAAGCTACTGAAAAGAGGTGCAGATCACAGCCAAAAGGCAGAGGCAAGGTGGCTGGAAAAAAGAAGGAAATCAGCAAAAAGAAGAAAGGACAGGTAGGAGGTCCGAAAGGGAGGTCCAAAAAAAACTATAAGAGGTGGTTTGAAAGGAAGAAGAGCTAATTTAAAGGGATCTGAGAATGAGGTATCATATCTGAAAAAGGGAAGGCTGAAACTCTGAAAAAACAGACACCTGAAATAGCTAAAACTCTTCCACCAAAAGTGGAGGGTACTGAAGCCCTAGGGGGCTAGGTTCCCACTTAGATGAGAAAAGAAGATCAAAAATAGGTCCAAACGGGTGGAGACAGAGGCTGGAAAACCCTGACAGAAGCTTCAGCAAAACCCAGAAAAATTGCAGGAAAACAGCAGAAAAAGGCACAGGTCGCAGGTTCTGACCTGTTTTCCTGTTCAGGTCGCAGAAAATGGGTTGAAAAGTGCGACTTGGAGTCGCAGTTTTTGGGCTAAAAAGTGCGACCTCCAACTTCGGTTGTCCCAGCGGCAGATTTGCGGAAACGTTGCCGTCTCAGTTGTGGCTGATGTCTGTCACCTGCGCAATAGGGCCAGAAACACGCAGAAGTTAGAAATTTTAATGTTTTAGGGTTTTATGGGAGAAAAACAACATAAAAATAGGAAAAACAAAAAGCTGAAAAGAAACCCTAGGGTCTGAAGTAGCTGGATATGCAGGAATATGAAAAACGACAGCGGTCGTAATTGAAAACCCGTGTGGAGTCGCCAATTGTTAGTATGAATCTTTTGTTGAAGCGTACGAAAAAAGACCACTTTAGCTACGCATAACTTATAGCCCTAACATCAAATGTGGCTGCCAATATCTTCAGATCTGCAGTTAGTTGATCAAGACAAGTGCTGCAAAAAACCAGATCTATGCATAGAAAGACATTAAGCAGTAAAATCAAGAGTTTGCTCCATACATCCAATAGACAAGAACAATGTTTTTTGAAAGAATTTTTTTATTAAGGGCACCTGGGAGGAAAACAAGAAGGTGTATCCAATTCTCCTCAATGGGATGGGTTCTTGGAAGTCCTCAACACTTCATACCTAGAATCTCTCTCTCTTGTTGGTGTAGAAAACCCAGACAAAGATAGAACTCAAAGGGAGCTCACACAACAAATAATGGAAAATATGACAATGATAATGGCTCAAATTCAGACCAAGAGTTTAGATCCAGAGTGACCTAATAGGCAACAAAAGGTGAAGAGTGCTAGGAAAAACCCTCCTATTTATAACAAAATATTGGGTCATTCTAGATCTTGGTGCATGATTAAAATAACATTAACCAAATCTAGATCCACCTTTTATGAAATATTTTATTATATTTGTTGGAGGGAAAAAGTATTTGACTTAGGTCAAATCCCTTTATTTGTGAATAATAAATAAATAAATGATTTGTTAATCATTTTAAGGAGGTGGTTAAAAGATAATTAAATAAATAATGATTTATTTAATTATTTATGGGTGATTTAGTCATATTTAACAAGGAATATTATTTAAATAAGGTTTAAATAATTATTCCTAGAAAATAATAAGATAAATAAAGATTTATCTAATTAATTTCTTTGTTTTGGGTTAAACATGACTAGGAAAATCAAACAAATATAGTTTTGTTTAATATTTCCTTTTGGGGTTTCCTGTTTAGACCATAAACAACCTAATAAATGTGTTTTATTAAGTTATTTTACATAGTGAAGGCAATTTTACTTAGGGTAAAATTGGTCTTACATGGTGTACTTGGGTCCATCTAATGATAGTAGGTTAGATGACCAAAAAATGGTGTAACAGAAGCATTATCTGCAATTCCATACCAAGCTTTATCTCATGTATTCTGATGCAATTTTTTGGGGAAAAAAAATCCAATTCATTGCAACATTGTCTGCAGAAAACTCAACATCTCCATATTTGCCACAAAAGTGTTCCTTCCTGTTTCTTTTTGTTTTTTTTAAACAAAACAATGCATCCCTAGATTTCTTATTTCTTTAAGCATGAGGTGTAAGAAATGATGGTGATAGAATATCAACATTATCAGCAATAGAATTTTAATAATTTCATTCTTATCTATTTTCCTTTTTGTTTTCATACCTTATTTCAAGTAAATGGTCATCTTGGTTGTTGTGGAGTAGTCGCCCTAACTATATTGACCATTTTGGAGAAAAAATGTTTTTTTTCACCAGTTACATTGTCTTTAGCTCTCCTCTCACTTATCAACTGCTCCTTATGGTATTTATAACTAGTTACAACATTCTCAAAAGCACGCAAACTACTCCTCTTCAAATTTTTTTTTTTTTTAATATATAATTTATTTCTCATTAGTTGTTGTGGATCCATCCAAATGGCCTCCTTATTTGTATAATGTGGTTGTAACTTCTACCCCTTCCTTTTATTATAGTGGTAGATTCACAATCATGAGTACAGGGTCCTGGAAAACTATTCTAAATAATACTTATGGATCAAGCAAGATTCTATTCATTTCTCTTCAATAAATTTCCCGCACTCTTTCTCCTATATTAGAATCTACGTTCCAAAATGAAAATCTCCCACTTATGCAAGGGAATCAACAGAATCCCCAAAAACGATCGTGCTCCTCCCTGCGAGGCACACCAAAGCCATGTATGATGATTTTGATGACCTCCACAATCTCTGCCAAGGGATAGAGCCTATTGTCGGTAACATGGTGCTAAGTTATAGAAACTTGCAAGTCCAGATACCAATCCTCTCATACTTCGTTTATTTTCCAACAAAGCAATTCAATAATCCAACATCATCAATCGGTTCACTTTTCAGTACTCGATGGGAGATCTATTTAGTGGCTTCTATAAATTGTGGAAAAACATGGCCTCTTAACACAAAATAAACTTGTGGGAAACTACCCGATCAGAATGCTCTAGGCCCTTGTATTTTTGGTAAAGTTGTGGCTATTCTTCTTGCAAACACGAAACTGTAAAACATCAAAAAATTCACTCAAATTTAAAATATTAGACTGTAAAACAAAAAAAAAAAAGAGTGTGCCCAACATTAAAATATTATACTCGAAAACAAAAATAAACAAATTGTTTTAGCACACCCAACATTAAAAGGGTATATGTGATTAAAGAACAAATTCTTATTGATCCTTAAAACCATTTGTTTGGAACTCTCTTTTCTTGTCCCTCGTGTAAAAATATTTTTTATTTTAAACTTATATCCTAGGTTGGAATTTTTTTTACAAATTTATTATTATATATAGATTAATAAAAAAGGGGTTGTGGAATCTATTTATCTAAATTTTAAGATTATTGATGGATTTAGAGGCCTTTTGGGTTTCTAAATTTTAATACTGTAGATATATTCAAAGAGGTATTTGCCTTTAAATTTTAATATTCCAGATTAATGGGTGATGTGTTACATTCAAAATAATGACACTAGAATCAAATTGTAATAATTGAAGTCAAAATCTGTGATTATAAGCTTTACCTTAGGGTCAGGTAGGAAGAGTCTGTGATTATGCAACAATGACAATTGAAACATACATTGAAACTTTGCGATGTTGAATCTCCAACCAAATTGGTAAATGTGTAGAGGGAAAATTAAAATGAAAAATAAATATAAATGTAACAACATAAAATTTGAAACGGGAACTATAAACTCAAAACGTGAACTCTAGCAAAAGAAATAAAAAAAAATGTCGAAAACAACCTAAAAACAAAAAATGTTGATGCTGGAATACTAGAATGCTAGAAAACCTTAAAATTTTGACAGTTTTTCGACCATGAGATTATGGAAAATTTTTTGACTAATTTGTTTTTCAAAATGAAGACTTGAATGAAAGAGTCAGTATTCCATGACTCGTTTCTTTTCTAAATATTAAAAATATGATGACTTTAAAATCTTAGCCTAAAACAACTTGACACATTGCAACAAAAATTTAAAAGGAAACCATCAAATTGACACACAGTGTAGGCAAACTCGACCCATTGAAATGAAAACATAAATATAAACCATGAAATTGACACATTGGGTGGGTGGACTAGATCTTTTACAACGAAAACTTTAAAATCAACAATCAATTTGACACATAATGAGATCAACTTCCTAGTCGAGGATCAATAGAGATCCTATATGAAAAATTAAAATAAATAAATATAATAAATAAATATATAAATATAAAAAATATTAAAGGAAACAAAAATTAAAACATTGAAAAAAATAAAATAAAATAAAATATACACGAAAAGTTTAAAAAATAATAATAAGGAAATAATTTTCAATGGGTCTTGGATATACAGTGATTGGGTGGGCTTTTAAAGCACTTCTTGATGTGAAGTCATTGGTTCAATTCCTTGCGCCCCATCGGGTGGATGTATTTGGACATGATGATGAATATGTAGTCCTACAAAGCTTACAAAAGAAAAGTAAATAAATATATATTAAGAAATAAAAAAATATAAATAAAAACATGACAAATATATATATCTATACACACACACACACACACACAAATTAAAAAAATAATAAGAAGTAGATAATAATATATATTAGAACATAATATATATATAAACATGGAAAACACACACACACACACACACACACACATATATATATGAAAACTACATGAAACAAATCAAACATAAAAATAAAAAATAAAAAATAAAAAAAAAATAAAAAAAAAAAAAAAAAAAAAAAAAAACTAAAAAGTTAAAAAAATTACAAAAAAATAAATAAAAATGCAAAAAAATATTTCAAAACAAGCATATTTAACAAAATAACAATAAAAATATCTAAAAAAACAAATATAAAATTATATATAAAAAGACAAAAAAACATAAAAAGTGTACCAAAAAATAAAATTAACTTAAAAAAAAAAAAAAAAAACAAAAGCTAAAAAAATCTATAAAAAATAAATAAAATGAAAAAAAAAAAACATTTCAAAACAAGCATAACTATATATATATATATATATATATATATATATATATATATATATATATATATATATATATATATATATATATATATATATATATATATATATATATAAGATTAAAAAAAAAAATTAGAAAACCATAAATATTAAAAAAAGAAAAGAAAAAAAAACATTAAAAATAGAAAATATAATAAAATTAAAAAACATAAAAAGAAATTAAATTAAAAAAATAAATATAGTAAAAAAAAATTAAAAATTGTTAAAAAAAATTAAAAACAAAACAGAAATTAAAAAATAAAATAAAATTGATGATGATGATGATGATGATGATATAACCTAATTAAAAAAATAATAATTTAAACAACCAATATGAAAATTAAAATTAAAAAATTAAAAAAATCCTATCTCGTCGAGCCTAGCAGCCCAGTGGCCCTGTGCTGGTAGGCCATGGGAGCCGCGCATGTACCTACCATGACGGCCTAGCCCGATGACCAAGAGGCTAAGGGCTGCAAGGCCAATTCTCAGAATCACCCTTAGTTGCTCCGGTATCAGGCTGGGTGGGGTAATTTTTTTTTTTAATTTAATAATGTTTTTATTTTTTATTTTTTATTACGTTATATTAATTAACAATTTTTTTTAATTTCTATTTTGTTTTTAATTTTTTTTTTTAACTATTTTAATTTTTTTTTAGCTATGCTTGATTTTTTTTAATTTAATTGCTTATTTTTTTATTTTAATTTTAATTTTATTTTAATGATTTTTTTTTTATTTTTTGATTTTAATGTTTTCTTTTGTTTATCTTCTATTTTTATTTTTATTTTTATTTTTATTTTTTTATTTTTTATTTATTTTTTTTTATTTAGGGTTGTTTGGAAATGTCCCTTTTGATTCTTATTTATTTTTTTATAGTTTTTTAAACTTATTTTTCTGTATTAAAGTCATTTTTTGTTTTGGTACATTTTTTATGTTTTTTGTTTGTGTTTTTATATTTAATTTTATATTTGTTTTTTTTACATATTGTTATTGTTATTATTTTTTTTTCAAAAAAAAAAAAAATCATTATAAAAAGAAAATTGTAAATAAAAACAAAAAAACACATGTTTGGAAAGCCCTTATAAAAATAACATCCTAGGAAAAAAAACACTAAGAGACTTAAGAAAACCTGAAAATTTGTTAAATAATCAACATTTAAAAAAAAATGTTTATACTTTGGACATAAGAACATTTAAAGTGTCAAAAGTGTTTTAAAAAAAATAAATGTTAATGTTTTTCAAAACATGCATGAAAATTAACAACATTTAAAAAAAAATATTGACATTTAATACATTTGAAAATTTCAAAGTGTCAAAAATAAGCCCTCTAAAAAAAGAGGTCGATGTTGAATCAACACTTTTCAAAATCAACATGAAAATCACTAACATTTAAAAAAATACATGTATACTTGACCCAAAATAAAATTTAACGTGTCAAAAATATGCTAAGAAAAAATGTATTCTCAATGAGCACTTTTCGAAATCGGACTACCTTTTTGCTATCTCGAAAAATGTGTACTCCTTTCCATTCTGGTTTCAAAGTTTACATTGTTATGTGTAGAGGGAAATTTAAAATGAAAAATAGAACAAATTTGTGATCACTAAAAAATGTGGAGGGAAGGAAACAAAGAAGGATTTGTTATAGCTTCACCAACACCATATGTGAATAGTAAAAAAGACCAAATTCCTATGTTCAAGTGTTTATTCTACATTCATATACACATTTTGTAATTCTAAGTATATTTATATATTGAATTGTTAAAAAGTAAATTAGAGTGAAGTTGTGGTGGTCATGATAATCATTGAGAAGAACCCATATATATATATATATATATATATATATATATATATATATATATATATATATATTATTTTTTCTATTTATGAAAAAGATATTGACTATGTTAATATGTGTTGTGGTTAATCATTTTAATGGCAACTTCTATGTTGGTTTAATAGAGATTATAAAAAATTGTTATAGTTTTAGCATTATTCATTGAATCCATCTACCTAAATTTTAACATTACACACGAGAGTCTCTAAATTTTGACACCTTTGATTTACTGAGAGACCCCTTTGTATCTAAATTTAACACTGGATATGGATTCAAAGAAGGGGGTCTATGAATCCATCTACAGTGTTAAACTTTAGAGACAAAAGGGTATTCATAATTTTAACAGTGTAGATGGATTCAAAGACCCCTTTGTCTCTAAATTTTAACACTAGAGATAGATTAAGAGACACCTATAGTGAAATATAACACTTCTATATCAAAATTATAACTTTCCATTTATGAGTGACACATTTAAAAATTAATAAGATAAATGACTAATTCATATACTTTGATTTGGTCATATTTTTTTTCATGGACTATAATAGTCATTTACGTTAGTCATTATTAATTTTTTCGCTTATTATCTAGTCATATATTTTAATCCTAAACTAAATTAATCATTTAAGTTAGTCGCTTTTAGTTTAATTATTTATTATCTAGTCGTATATTTTATCCCTAGACTTAATTAGTCATTTAAGTTAGTAATTTTTAGTCCAGACACTTAAAATTGCTCAAATTTAGTAGTAATTCACTTGAAATAATTACTGTGACTAACGTTTTTAGTCACCTAGCCACTAATTTCATCATTTTCTACAAGTTCTTGTGAGGTGGCATCTCTGAAATATCTGCAGGAAATACATCTTGAAACTACTATAGAACTTGGTACCTACTCAAAACATTTGCATCCTAAACTTTCTACCTTTTTCACAAGATACATGTACTGCAAATAACACACACCCTTCCATGTGACTAAGCTTGGCTTTCATAGCTTTCACCATCCTAACTAATGTGGCTTTCTTCTTTCCCTGTAAGACTCTCTTTTCCCCATTGTCATCCAAGCACTCAATGGCCTTGTCATAAAAATCCACCTTGGTTCTATGAATGTATAGCCAGTCCATACCCAATAGCATATTATAAGATCCCAAAGGAAATATGTTCAAGTGCATTGTTATATACATGCCATTCAACTCAAATGCACAATCTCTTGCCCAATGGTGAAATATTTTCTTGATACATGTACCCAACTACACTAACCATGATTCTGCATGCACTTATTTTCTCAAACCACACTTATCCACCAGGCCAGGATTAATATAACTATAATTAGGTCGCAGATCAATTAATATAGAAACAACTTGATCACAAAGATTACCGTCCATCTCAATGATAGATTCTTGATGATATGCCTGTCTATTTTCCACAAATGCATAAATCCAAGGAATACTATGACCAACATCCCCAACTGTATGTGCCTCCTACATACTATAGATCTGAATTCTACCACCCTAATACTGTAGACAATCCCTCTTACAATGATCCTTGCCACATATCCAACACAAGAATGGTTCTCTACCTATGTATATCACCTCTCCTATCTGGAGTGTCCAAGAACATGCCATATCTAATCGTGTCATATCCATATGACCTATGACCACCATGAGACCTACTTAGATATTCCCCATTAGTCACATCCTCCTATCTATAGTTGATCCAAAGTGGTTCACTGCAAATCTGAAAAACTCCGAAGGATTTCTGCCTTTACTTCTATTTGTTTTTCCTATGAATGTATGATTATGGAATTATTTTCTTTACAACTCCTTATTTATTCCTTCAAACTTCTCAGTGTGTCTGCTAAGTCAAAAGAGTGTCCAACACCATGTTTCTCATTTGATTCATAAGGATAATCTTTGTTGTCTACCATCTTGCTAGTAATATTTGATTTCTTCCTGCAAGGCATCTCATGTCAGCTTAAGCCAAATCACTTCATCTCTAAGATCAACCAATCAAAATAATACATGTATATACATAATCCTAACAAAATATATTCTTATAATTCATAGGCATATCAACACATAAAAATCATTCTAACTAGATATTTGTCATCAATGCATGACCATATCAACTACAAACCATGACCTCATGTGTGAAAACATCAACTATACCAATGCACATTTAACAACATCTAAGAACCTATCATGTATAACTAGGCATATTCTCATCACGACACATTCCACAATAACACCATCATCCCTCCCATGGTGACATCACTGCCACCATGACCAACACCATGTGGATGAAGCAAGTAAATATACCACAAGCATGAGAGACACATACACAATCGACATGAATGCATGATGGAAATAATCTTCAGAACATCAGAATTTTCTCAAAGAGAGCACACCCATGCTTTGATACCACCCTGTAACATCCACCTCCCCTCACATCTACCCAAGTAACCAACCAACCGGGGAAAACATGAAATGAGGGGTAGTTATGACCAGTCTCACCCTCCTTGGTGACTTTAAGGAAGTGGAATCAACAAAAACCCATAACACAGACCTCCTGCACCTACTATAGGACCCTCAGAGGCTATCTTAGTCATCCACCTGACATGTCTCTCTGTCCCACTCATTTGTAGTGAAGAAACACCTAAACACTCCATTGATATGGGAAAGGGTGCATTTGGAAGGCTCTGGAAGCTCCCAAAAGATAGTCATGTGTGCGTCCAATGACCTTTTCCCTCAGAACTATGCTAAGGTCCATAGGATTTATGGCATGTTTTAAGCCTATAATCCACGGAACTACCCAAAAAATTTTGTTGCTTCCAGAATCCATTAAAGACATGATGAAAATTCTTATGAACCATAAATCGACTTCAGGACTAGGCCTGACCATCCCTAGTTGGGACTAACATTATATAAAACATTGTGCATCAATGCAATTTATAGGTCTAGGATACAAGATAGAGAATGAATGATTGAAAACTCTAATGAGAGATGACAAGAAGGATCACTACACTTTTCCTTGAACTATCATGGAATCCATTAGGTCTTGCATCTATTATCTTGACATTTACAAGTAAATACATGAAATAACCATGAATTTATCCAAGCATATAACCATGCTTATAACCAACATAAAACCATTTAAATAAAAATGAGATAAAAACCATTAAATCTACACATTAACAAGTAAAAAAGAAAGATAACTTTTATTAAACATAGGAAAGAGTCAACCAGGTTAGGGACTTCCACGTACCACCCAACCATAAACATGGATGAACCAAAAATATCTTCATCTAGTCACTGTCATGCCATATTCCAAGCATGAATGTGTGATATCAAGGATAAACCAATCCAAAAACAACTAATGGAATCCAGAGGTTAAACCACCTCCACCCTCACCATACCGTGATCACACCTAAACTAGTGTCGACATAACAAAACCAAACTAAGCACAGAATGCCTCTAGTATCCATCAATATCCTTGAGGAATTATCTGTCTCCTTGTTTATTAAGCTTTACTACAATCCACACTAGATCACTAGGACCTAAATGAAGACACCATCCTCAAGATTTACCATGTAGTATCCCCCCAAAACCAGTGAAGGGATTCCTAGGTCTTTTGGAATTTTATGAGACCACCTCTGCCCTAGATTCTGAAAACCATCCAGCAATTTCAAAGCTCAAAACTGAGATCAATCACATCACACCATGGCTATCCGCAAAAAGGAAAGGCAAGGCTAAAAACCACTTTCAAAACCTGGAAAACCCATGCCATGAAAATAAAGAGAACCAAAAACCAACATGCATAAGCCATTCATGTCAAAACGAGCTAGGAAATCATACATGCAATATGTTAGCTACAAGTATTCTTGATGAAGATGCTAGATATTTCTCTTCCTTTCTTTATCTTTTCTTTCATTTTTCCTTGTCCTTCCTTTGATTTCTTTCCTCTTCCTTGGTCCAATTTTGGAATGCTCGAAGAAACCTCTAAGTGTCCAAGAGTGAGAGAAAGAGAGAAAATAATGAGAGAGCTCCAAAAACGAACTAAAAAAAATCCATGAAGTGATCCTCAGAAGAATTTTTATCAACGAGGCCCCTCTTTTCTTTCAATTCCCTCCTCACATGCAACCTGTGACCTTTCAACTTCATTTTCTCCTAATTTCCTTTATTTTCATAAATAAATTTACCAAAAATATTTTTTCCACTTTAATTCCTTAACCATTTACTTTTCAAATTTCCCTTTAGCCATAAACATAGCTAGTGATTCTCACTAGGATACCTTCTCCAAAAATTAAGCTTGCAATAAGTGTCCCTTAACTGTGGCCTTATTTTTTTATTACATCAAGTATTTCATAAAAAAAGTGTTCTTGAACTACGTAACAAGTTAAAATAAGGTGGTATCCCTTGAGGTTATGTATTTATAGGTTGAAATTGTTCTCCACCCTAATATTAGAGGGGAAGAGGGGGAATCCTTTGAAGTATTTTTTAGGAGAGAGAAATTTTATATTAGTGAGCTTTCTTAATCAATTTGACTGATTTGTTCTAATATCCTTAGTTCTAGGTTAATTGAGATTCATATTTGTTGATTTTTGAGTAGCTTGGTAGTTATTCCAAGCCATAGGGCTCGGAGTTTAGAGGGTGTAGCACCAAAAGAGTCACTTGTGGGCTTGGAACCCGAGGAAAAGGTTTTTCACCCATTGTGCTTTGGGCTAAAATCATGGAGAATTTTGGACATGTGATGTGATGGTGTGATAAAGGGCGGAAAGATGAATCAAACACTTCAAGAATCATCAAATTCTGGGTTGTCCTTAGTGAGATATTACATTTTTAAGTTGACAATTATTTATTTCATAATAAATTAATGTAGGCTTTAGTCAAAAGACATGTCCCTTAAATAATTCATGTAGCCCTTCTAAAATGTATAAATATAAGGTGTTGGACATCATTTTAACTCATCCAATGTGCATATTTCATGTGTAACAGACCATTGAGGTAGCCGTATGTCAGGGAAAATTATAAGGATGGAAAATTATCTTGAAGTTTAAAAAATTCGAGAATCTCACTAGTCCATAATATGAAAACTATAAAATGTTTATTGATGTATTTGTAAGATTATTCAAATTTATAATGATATTATATATATTTTCTATATAACGGTGGCAATTTTTAACGTAAAATAATTTTATATTGTAAAATTTGGGTGAATAATTTTTATAAAAAAATGGAAATTGGCGAATCTTTTTTTTTGAAAAACCATGGAAAATTAGCCCACTTGCAAATTGTTAGTATGAATTCTTCGTCGAAGTGTACGAAAAAGAACCACTTTAGCTATGCATAACTAATAGCCCTAACAACAATGAAGGATGCAAAACATCTTCAGATCTGCAATTAGTAGTTAAAAAGCTGCAACAAACAGATCTATAAATGGAAAGACATTAAGCAGTAAAGTAAAGAGTTTGCTCCATGCATCCAACAGACAAGACAAGAACACGATTTTTGAATGAATTTTTATATTATAGGGCACCTGGGAGGAAACAAGAAGGTGTATCCAGATCTCCTCAATGGGATGGGTTCTTTGTAGTCCTCAGCACTTCAGATCTAAGCTTTCTCTCTTGTAGATGTAGAAAACCCAATGTAGAAGGTAGAGCTCAATGGGAGCAACAATGGCAGAAAATGAGACCGAGTGTATAGATCCAGAGTGATCTAGTATGCAACAAAAGGTGAAGAATGATGGGGAAAACCCTCCTATTTATAAAAAAATATTGGGTCCTTCTAGATCTTGGTGCATGATTAAAATAATGTTAATCACATCTAGATCCACCTCTATGGAATATTTTATTATTATTTGTTGGAGGGAAAGGGTGTTCGACTTGGGTCAAATCCCTTGATTAGTGAAAAATAAATAAATAAATGATTTATTTATCTTTTTAAGGAAGTGGTTGGGATATAATCAAATAAATAATGATTTATTTGATTAATGGTGGTTGATTTGGTCATATTTAACAAGGAATATTATTTAAATACTTATTCCTAGAAAATAATAAGATAACTATGGGTTTATCTCATTAATTTCTTTGTTTTTTGGGTTAAACATGACTGGGAATAATAATTAAATTATGGTTTAATTAATTTTTCCTTTTGGGGTTTCCTAATTAACATAGTGAAAGCAGTTTTACTTGGGGTAAAACTGGTCTTACATGGTGTACTTGGGTCCATCTAATGATGAAAGGTTAGATGACCAAAAAATGGTGTAACAGATTGCCCCCCAGCGTGCGAGTGTCAGGAGAAAATCGTATGACCGAAGTACGTTGTAAGAATACAATCACTAGACAGCAAAAAGGGATGTCAGAGAGAGAAATGTGAGGTAGATAGGGTGCTGAAGGACTAGACCCTGAGGAGACGAGACTCGCAGGTGCAACAAGTCTCTGTTATGAGAGGGTACCTGTGCTGAAGGCGGCGGGGGAGGCATACCTATGCCCGCCGTGACAAAGTACAAAAGAATAGTGTGTCCAGTAAACAAGGGACCGAACCATAGAGTACAGCTGGAATAATCAAGGGCCAGATAAAAATACAATGAAGAGTCTCACATACATGCTGTGCCTGGGATAACATCCAGGACTAGTACAATAACATCTGAGTACATGAGATAAATACAACCCAAATGCCCCCTGTAAATGGGGAAGGGCTCACAAAGTCTGACTGATACATGCAAATCAGAGAGGTGCTGCAAGTGGCTAAGGCCGACATCATCAAAATCTGGAGCGGCATCAAAGGCTGCAAATGAAGAGGTCATCCGGGCATGTGGGGGGCTACCTGCAGGGCCACCCCCTCATGAGGGCTGAGACATCTCACACACGCCCGGGAATCATCAAGAGCTGCTGCTGGGTCACTGGACTGTCCAGTATACGAATCTCGATCATGCTGAAAGGAGCCGGAGAAGCAATCAAGTCAAAGGGAGGTAAGAAATCCCCCTGCCTGATCCGAGGCACCGAACAAAAGTGGAAGCTGGAACCAAGGTACACCGCCTCTGCACTCGGCTCGGAATAAAATGTACCGATGTCAACAGAAGGAGGTCTGCCATAGGTGAGGCAATAAGGGATCCTCAACTAAGGCACAAGAGAAAAAAGCAGAGCGACTGACATACTGACACCAAGGATGATGATGAAATGGGGGATACTGAGTAGCAGATGGACGACTTCCCTTGTTAGAGCATAAAGGGCATGGATGACTTGGTAGCGACTGACACAATATCAAAAGGGATATGGGAAAGTGGGACTGAAGGCCATAATGTGCGACACGAGAGAGGAACCAAGCAATGAAGGATGGAGGACTATAGTAGGTATAAAAGGCCGCGTACGTACTCCATGAATGCAATGATGACTCAATCCTGACACCTAAACAAGGGCGAGACATGATGTGTCGCGCTAATACAAGAAAGGCCCCTAATGGGGGGACTAGATGAAGCATGAGTACAAGGTGGGGTACTAAGACGAAATCGATACGAACATGACGAGTAAGGGAGGCGATATGGTGCCCAAGTACAAGTGTCGTAAGTGAGGAAATTCGATTTTAAGGAGCAAAGAAGTGACTGTGGAAAAAAATGCAAGTCCTATGAAGTATCAAATCACCAAAAATCAAGTGAAACCCATTTGAGCTCCTATGAGATCTACAGCGGTGGCCGATTGTTTGGTCGAATCCGGCTACTATGAGGTCCAAAAGCAGTCGAAAGAAGAAACATGGGTTCTCTTTTAATAAGGCAGTTTTCCCTCCAAAATCACTCATTTGCTATTGTTGCTGTGGTGAATGTAGAGGGGAGAGAAGGCCCTAAATCTTGCTGACGTGACGATAAACCGACCGTTGGATCTTGAGATCTCACGCTTGGAGGCAGAGGCCTAATCTTGCTCTTGCATTTTGATGGATTAGATTTGTATTTGTACCCAACACCGTAACAATGCCTCCCTCCCTCATTCCTACGGGCCGGTCGCACTTTTGGGAAAAGCACCCAGACGCAGCTCGAGGGGCGAAAGTGCCACCTGGTCCGTAAAATGCGTAAACCGTGACTCCTGGGAGATGAGGGGGGCTTGGTGCTGTTTGATGGCTGGGAGTTGGGTTTTGGTGTGTGGTGATGGTTTTCCCGATATGTACACTGACAAAAATAATGTGTTTGTGCAGGTATGGCAGAGTTGCGGGTCAACTGGAGAGAGAGGGATCTGGGAACACTGCGGACAGAGATCCAGGCGGATCAGGGCGTTCTTCGTGTATTGACCAGATATGGGGTTCTCAAGTTTGTGGAGAACCCGTTGATGAGAGCAGGGGAACCATTACTGGCCCGGATTATCAGTTATTGGGATCCAGATAAGGAGATCTTTGTAGTGCAAGGGCACAGGATCGAACTGATGGTCCAGGATGTGTACTTCCTGACCGGCGTCCCACCACTGGGGATCGTGGGAGACACGCAGCTAGTGCTGCCGCGGGGGCGAACACGTGGAGTTCCCGTTCCCTACCATTGTCGATCGGTCTTCAACCGGGGGACTGCAATATCGTCGGGATCTAGAGCTACTCTGAAGCTGGCAGTGCTGGTTTCTGCACTGTGCTGCGTATCCTGGGCAACAAAGCGTTCCATCACATCACCTAAGTGCGTATGATGATAGTGGAGAGTGTGTTGGGTGGGACCCACTTTGGGTGGGCCCAAATGATGCCGGTGGCGCTAAAGCGACCAATGTTCTATGCAGGCGGCAGGTGGAGTGAATCGTGATTGCTCATATGGGACTTTATTGTGCGCTTCTTCTTTGAGGCAGAACATCCCGACCTGAGGCCTCGTGGTGCACTTTCCGTGATGGGGGCCCGAGAGAGCTCTGCAGGGATGCGTCGTTGGGGACGACTACTCTGCAGGGGAGGAGGAGGGGCGGTCGGGCGAGTGTTTCGACCGGAGTTCTTTGCCCATTGGGATCAGATGCCGCTGTACATAGACGACTACCCGTATAGTGGGATGAGCTACTGTGGAGATCCGGATCTGCCACTTCCGTCTGGTCGAGTCTGGGGGCCCGATGGTAAGTGACAAATTTCTATTCTTATATGGGCATGTTAAAGTTTTGAATGGTAAATCATGATACTGATTCAGGGACTTTTGGTATGCAGATATAGCACCGGTAAAACCGGCCGGATATATGGGACGACCGGCAGCGTCTGGAGCTACAGGTCCGAGTGGGTCGAGAGCAGCGCAGAATGAGGGTGCAGCCGCCCTGCTGGAGGACATCCGCCGTAGATGTGAGCAGCTTTTGACCGGAGTATCGGAGCGCGGGTGGCAGGATTTAGACGACCAGTACATAGAGCCATGTGTTGGTCTCCCTTCGGAGTGGCGAGGTATCACGCGGCGCATGGCGATGGCCGGTCAAGCAATGCGTGATCTACATCCTGCAGGGGCAGAGCCATTGACCCGGGAGCCTCCAGATAGTGATTAGGGGCATATGGTGCCTTTGCTGATGTATGGAGGGGCAAGTGGTGCCCCCTAGAATGTATGGAGGGGCATATGGTGCCCCCAGGTTTTGGTTTTTGTTTGTAACATGCTATGGGCATGTCGGATGTATATGTATGGGGGGGCGTATGGTGCCCCCAGTTTTTTGGAACATGCTATGGGCATGTCGTATGTATATGTATGGGGGGCGTATGGTGCCCCCAGTTTTTGGAACATGCTATGGGCATGTCGTATGTATCAGAGTAGATGGACTCATCAATATATGGTTGCGACACATATTATGGATATGCATCATCTTTTGATGGTTGATTTAATGTTATTGTCTTGTATGAATTGTGTGTGATAAATGCCAATCTAGAACATGGTTTGCAATACTATCTACGTAGTGATTCTGGTCTCTAGGAACATGGTTGAAAGTGATGGTTTCAAACGCACGTATTAAGACTTTCACTCGTAAATAGCGTCTAAACAGCACAGGGTTATGCACACGATAAACACCATTTAGTTGCATTACAAGAAGCAAGGGGAATCCAAACGAACGTGCGGATGGCGGATGCAATGCAACAGTGCATCGACTAATAGGCCACGCACCGCATCATATTCGGCCCGATTGTTGGTGGCAGAACCAATGCATACCCCGTTAGACGTAACGAGGTCATGCAAGGGGGTGAAGATGGCCCACCTCGCCCGAGGCAAGATTCCCTCGGAGTAGCGACTTGCACCATCGGCATAACCGATAAAGGGTGTGGACGGGGGGTCCCGCAAAATGGTGGGACAAGACAATAAATGAGGGGGTGAAAGGAAATGACGGCAGCGTGAGGGTACGAAGTCATCGAGCCGTAATGGCGGGGGAAGGGGCGGGATGATCACGACTCAAACAAGGTGATGTATGAGAGCTATCGGAAACATGGCGAGGGATTCGAGCCGCAGCAGGTCAACAGAGACACATGTGGAGTGATCTCGAGTATCGAGGGACACAACGGGGGAGGTCGCGGACGGCTAGGCTCCGAGTGTCGTGCGAGGAGGATAGGTAAAGAATGGTGACCGTAGACTCCGTCATCCGAGCATCGTGGGGGGAATGTGGATGGGAGCGGAGGGATCCTCGTGCTGGCTCGAAGCATACCGCGCGAGAATGGGAGAGGCGGATTGATTTTGTTCAACCTCATACTCGCGGATCACCTCAAGGGAGGCACCCGTAATGTGTCAAGTGAGGACAATAATGGGAGTAGTGGCCATGGAGACCGCACAAAGCACAAGGCTTATTGGTGCGGAGAGTCTTGGGGTTCTTGGAGACGCGTCGAAGAAGGAGTGGGATCTTCGTGGGACCGTAGTGTCGGGGAACGCGACTTTTACCATGGGTCAGATACGAGGTAACTCGGGACAAGCATGGGTGGCATGACCAATGATATCACATAAGGCACAAGGCTTCGCGGGCGGAGAAGGAGCCGGGGTGGTAGTGGTGGTTTGGTCTTTGGTTGCCCCTTTGAGGGCTTTGCCTTTCTTCCCGGGAGCCGTCACAACAGGAGAGAAGGGTCCCCGTGGAGGTGTCGGGAGGGCACGATGGCTATGGAGGAAGCGAGGGGGACCGGTTGAACCGGTGTCAAAGCCATGTAAGGTTTGGGGTGACCAGGGGAGTGGCGGGCCGGGGGATCAAGGTACCAAACCAGAATGCCCAAAGGTCAAGTTAGGGAGGGAGAGGGTGGCCACGACGGGGGACGATGAAAATACTCCGGGAGGGGGGGGCTAAGAAAGGGATCCGCCCTGACAGGGAAATGACCGGGAGGGATGGCTCCAAGATGGTTAAGGCCAGGAGGAACCCGATCCGGGAGGATAAAGGGGGTTCGGGGATACCAGCTCGTAGGGGGAGGGCCGAAGGGGGATGGTCCGGTGGGCCGAGATGAATTGACTAGGGAGCGGGTTGCGGAGGGCGGGGGAGGAGGTGGTCGACTAGCCGAGGCAGTGCCGCTTATGGGCAGCTCCGAGACGATTGCATCATGCAAACATTCGACAAGTCGGGATCGATGACCGGGAGGAGGGGAAAGATGAGGGAAGGTACCAAGCAAGGTGGAATCTTTGTAGACGCCGGGGGAGACACCGGTCAAAGAATCGACGGTTTGCTTGTTGGCTACGAAAGAGATGGTCGTCTCGGAGGAGGTCCGAGACGGCGGCTCATGATAAGATAGTCGGGTCGATGGTGACTATCTTCCCATTATGAGGAAAGACATCTTGCGGAAAACCGCGGATGGGACAGACAGACATGGCATAGGTGTAGCTTTCTGCCCTAATAGAATGTTGTAATCTAGAGGGGCGTCAATGACTTTCGACATCAACGCAAACGAGCCTACGGCGAGGGTGATGAGACAGCTTACTGAAACGAGCCAATAGGATGGGAGGCATGACCGTCCCACGCTCGAAGGGTGATCGTGGAAGGGGCCAGCCTCGGGGGATCCGAGTTGTTTCCAACCGAAGCGGACATCACACAGGTGGATGCCCCTTCATCAATTATACACCGGGACACGCGTGGCGTTCCTGATGTTGACCGGGATTTGGAAAGCAACCGAAGGAGGAAGAGGAGGATGGTCCGATTGAGTGGCGTCAAAAAACAATCATTTGGTCATCGTCAGGGATCAACAGCGCCCACGGAAGATAGTAGAGCCTTCTTTGAGAAGGGCACGTCCGGGAGGAGTTCCGCTATGGAAATGGCGACAGGGGATTGCGCCAAATCATCTACTATATCGTACGATTGAGCGGCTCGACCGGAAGCGACATTTCGGTGTAATGGTCCCTTTGGAATCTTTGGATGAACCTCAACTTTGGGTCGAGGGATGTACAAGGGGCCATCGGATGTCGAAAGAGGCTCGTAGAACCCGAAGATGGAGGCTCGGGAGCGGGATCGAGCAGGAGGTTTGGGGTATCGGCGAGACCGAGTTTGAAGGTGAAGGTCGACTGAAGGGGGAAGGATCGGAGCGCATCATAAGGATCCGATAATCGCGAGGAACCGAAAATGGATGAGGGGGTGGCTACATGGCTATCGGGGGGTTGGGTAGCCACGAATCCCTAGTGAGGGAAAGGATCGCGTGAACACACTGGCCGGGGTAGTGGCCACATTAGGAGGAGCATGAGGGGAGGCGTGTTGTCCGCGCAATGTGGCTTGGAGACTCCCACATCTGTCGCATCCGGGGTAAGAGAGGACAATCGTGAGTGTAGTGACCAGTAAACACCGCAACACGAACGAGGCTTCGTTTGTGCGAGGCCGCTCGTCCGTCCCCGGGCGGAATGCCCCGAGGGCCGGTTGCTAGTGTTAGGGTCCACACCGAAATTGGGTCCTCTGCTACGGGGCAGATGGGTTCCCGGTTGCCTCTTCGCCTTCTTTGAGAAGAAGGGGGGATTAATCGCACCCCGCTGTGCAAATACTTGCCCCGGGAGGGGGTTGTAAGTGCTGTTGCGGGTTGTGAGGAGGCAAGGGAGGTGGAAGCGCATATGCCGGAGGAGCCGGCGCACCATGCCGTGGATAAAAGTAAGGGTTGGGTTGGGAAACATTGAGGTAAGCAGGGAGGTTGGGCAAAAGGAGGAGGCATGCCGTATCTCGGATACATGCTGCCGGGAGGGGGGAAGAGTGCTTGAGGTGCCGGCCCCCTCCCCGAGGGAGACCATAGCCCATAGGAGGGTGAGCAGATGGGTGGGAAAGAGATCCAACAAATACCGTCGGCGGAATGAGATGCCCCCGGGGCGTTAGCGCCACCGGGCCTGGGGATGTCAGGAAGAACGGTATAAACATAACCAGATTGAGCGTAGATCAGGTCATATTTTAAAGCTATTTGGAGGGCGGCTTCTTCATATTGAGGAAAGTGAGAGGCGACATCTTTGCCGATGGGAGACGGGAGGGTGCGAAGGAACCAGTCCATGTAAACCCGATCTTCAAAGGGAGGGGCTCGACATAAGCCCCGTCTTCGTCGCCATTCCTGAACATGGGCAGAAAGGCGTGTGGAAGAGGATTGCTTAAATGAAGTCAAGAGCTCCGTGCCAGTGTCGTATCGGAGAGGGAGCTGAAAGTACGACAAGAAGGCTTGGGCAAGAGTCTCGAACGTGGTATGGGAGGAAGTGGCCTGTTCGACATACCATTTAGAAGCTTCGCCGGTAAGCGTGCGTTGGAACAAACGAAGACGGATGGAGTCATCGGTAATGGAATTTGAGGAACACCACATGTGGAAAGACCGAACGTGATTGGTTGGATCTTCTCCATTAAGGCCCTCGAACTTAGGGATATCAGAGGGCAGCTTGGTGGGCATAGCGGGCCAGGTAGCATTGTGGTGAATGGGGTCATTAATCAATTGATGGAAATCGGGGAGGCTGAGGCCTGCAATGTACGGCAGCACAGGGGTGGCCGGAGTAGTGGTTGTGACGGTTCCGCTAGAAGTAGGGCCGGCATTGGGGCCGGGAGAACCTGATCCAGACATGGTGAAGATAAAAGGGGGAGAACCGGAAGGAGAAGGGGGACCCGATGAATCAGGAGAGGAGTCGGAGTGCGGACTCGAAGGTGGATCTGCTCTGATTTACTTAAGTATATGGGAGCAGTCGATCAACCTGAATCGAGGGTGAAGGCCAAGAAGTTCCCCGGAACGGCTACTGAAGTAATGACAGAAGAAGGACAACGACAAGCAAGTGCAGCTTACGTAATCAAGTAAGGTCAAGGGCAGATAAGGTGCAGTGACAATTGATTTTAGAGTCTTTGCCAGGCGGTGTTAACCAGGCGTTTCTTCACTTAGGGTCAGTGTGTGGCGTGCGTTAATTTTAATTTTTAAACCCTTTCCGTTGTTGAGAGCAAGAAAAAGTGTGCTGCGTAGCTGAAAATAAACCTACAGAGAACAGAATAAAATGCTGAAATAACAGAGAAATAACAGCTACGTATGCAACTATCTAACCCAAGAAGGTGGGTCTCTCACAACTATGCTGAATAAGAAAGGGAAAAACTATGGAAACACACACAAAGGAAGCTCGACAGATCTAGGGTCAAAGGGGACAGAGATCTGGAGGATAAAGCTGCAGACAAGGGGTGAAGATCACAGCCAAGAGACAGAGGCAAGGTGGCTGGAAAAGGGAAATCAGCAAAAAACCGGGGGGGCAAGGCAGAGGCCTTCAGAGGAGGTCCAAACAAAACGACAAGAGGTGATTTGAAAGGAAAAGAGGTTGATTTCAATGGATCTGAAAGTGAGGTAACAGATCTGGAAAAGAGGGGGCTGAAGCTCTGAAACCGACGGCTGAAACAGCTAAAACTCTTCCACAAAAAGTGGAGGGTACTAAAGCCCTAAGGGGCTGGGTGCCCACTTAGATGAGTAAAAACAGATCAGATCTTGGTCAAGGCGGGCTGAGACAGAGGCTGGAAGACCCTGGCAGAAGCTGCAGCAGAACCCAGAAAAATTGCAGAAAAAATGCTGGAAAAAAGTCAGGTCGCAGTTTCTGACCTGATCTGAGTTGAGGTCGCAGAAAACTGGCTGAAAAGTGCGACCTGGAGGTCCAGGTCGCAGGTTTAGGGCCAAAAAGTGCGACCCCCCTGTTCTGGTTGTCTCGGCGGCAGATTTTCAGAAAAGTTGCCGTCTCAGTTGCGGCTGGTGTCGCTTACCTGCGCAATAGGGCCAGAAACACACGGAAGTTAGAAATTTTAAGTTTTTAGGGTTTTATGTGAGAAAAATGACATAAAAAGAGGAAAACTAAGCAGCTGAAAAGAAGCCCTAGGGCCTGAAGTAGCTGGATATGCAGGAATATGAAAAACGACATCGGTCGTAATTTAAAACCCGTGTGGAGTCGCCATTTGTTAGTATGAATTCTTCGTCGAAGTGTAAGAAAAAGAACCACTTTAGCTATGCATAACTAATAGCCCTAACAACAATGAAGGCTGCAAAACATCTTCAGATATGCAATTAGTAGTTAAAAAGCTGCAACAAACAGATCTATAAATGGAAAGACATTAAGCAGTAAAGTAAAGAGTTTGCTCCATGCATCCAACAGACAAGACAAGAACACGATTTTTGAATGAATTTTTATATTACAGGGCACCTGGGAGGGAACAAGAAGGTGTATCCAGATCTCCTCAATGGGATGGGTTCTTTGTAGTCCTCAGCACTTCAGATCTAAGCTTTCTCTCTCTTGTAGATGTAGAAAACCCAATGTAGAAGGTAGAGTTCAATGGGAGCAAAATGGCAGAAAAATGAGACCAAGTGTATAGATCCAGGGTGATCTAGTATGCAACAAAAGGTGAAGAATGATGGGGAAAACCCTCCTATTTATAACAAAATATTGGGTCCTTCTAGATCTTGGTGCATGATTAAAATAATGTTAATCACATCTAGATCCACCTCTATGGAATATTTTATTATTATTTGTTGGAGGGAAAGGGTGCTTGACTTGGGTCAAATCCCTTGATTAGTGAAAAATAAATAAATAAATGATTTATTTATCTTTTTAAGGAAGTGGTTGGGATATAATCAAATCAATAATGATTTATTTGATTAATGGTGGTTGATTTGGTCATATTTAACAAGGAATATTATTAAATAATTATTCCTAGAAAATAATAAGATAAACTATAGTTTATCTCAGTTAATTCTTTTGTTTTTGTTAACATGACTGGAATGAAGTAATTAAATTCATGGTTAGCTAATTATTCTTTGGGGTTTCGTATTTAAACACAGGTAAAAATATTACTTATAGGTAAAACCTGCCTTTTACATGGTGTACTTGGGTCCATCTAATGATGAAGGGTTAGATGACCAAAAAATGGTGTAACACAAATATTAGCCCCTAAAATTTTCCATGGACTTATTCAAGGAGAAAGGGAAATATTTTTGGGTTCTTTTGTGACTATGATGAGGCCACAATGATCTGTGAGCTAGGAAAAGTGATTGGAGGAATGTTGTACTCCATTTTGAGTGAATTTCAAATCTGGAAGGCACCCACATTACTAGGAGACATTCATAGGCTTGTTTTGTGAAGTTTTGATGTGAGAAAACCTCCAAAGGATAGTACACAATTTTTTTTGTGTGACTCAAGGAAGTTCGTAGCCCTAGATCACCTTTTTGAGGGGTCGCAGGCCCATCTAGAGGTTTTGTACTAGCCTATAACTCAAGCATATAGAAAACACTTAATTGGAGGCTATCCACAACTAAGAGAGAATTGTTAGGAAATATTTGAGAGGGCTAACAGTTTCCCTAACCAGATAGAATATAAAAAACCAAGGAAAATTTTAAGGATGGAAAATTATATTGAAGTTTAAAAAATTGGCAAATCTCATTAGTCTCTAATATGCAAACTATAAAATGTTTGTTGATATATTTGTAATTTTCTTCAAATTTATAATGATTTTATATATAGTCTCTATATAATGTTGGTGATTTTTAAGGTAAAATAATTTTATATTGTAAAATTTGGGCGAATATATTTTTGAAAAAATGGAAATTGGAGAATCTTTTGTTTGGATAAATCATGGAAAATTAGCCCACCTGCGAATATTAGCCCCTAAAATTTTCCATGTAGAAAACTATTTTAGTCCAAGAAAAGGTATGTGTTTCATGGTGTGTTTGAGTTGAAAAATTCTAGTAGGATCAGATTTATTAGCAAAATGTGAGTGTCATTTGCTGAGGTTGACTTGGGAAGATGCATAGGTCGAGCAGGAGTATATCTTGTAGTGATTGGATTGTGTTCCATTGGACTAGTGGAGGGATGCGTGTTGGCCACCCAAATTAGCCCTTGATAGGCCATGATAAAGTGACATTGACAGGTGAATGATTGGTGAAGTTTTTTAGCCTATGCGTATCTATTTGATGGATGAAAGAGGCTACTAGAAGGCCAATTGGAGCTTAGGTATTAGATAGCTTAGAAGAGAAGATTGGATTAGCCCGTGTTCATTGTAGTAGAAGCGACTTGTAGCAGTGATAGGTGGCAACCCTCCTGAAGAATATATATGTTGTCCTTTGATGGACTAATGGGTAACTAGAGAGCACAAAAAGAGATAAGGATCAGGAGGACAAGATACGACATAGAGACTGCAATGAGATTGTTATTGTATATTGTATCCCTTTTAAGTGAGCCCTAAGATTGTTGTATTATTCAGTTGGTTTAATATACCAAAGATTGGGTTTTTGTACATTATTGAACTGTATTTTGTGAAAAAAAAATTATACATGTGCATGTGTGATTTACTACTATTTTATATTTCGCTGTGCAAAGTAGCTTTTGTTGATATTATTGGTTTGGTAGCGTCATGGATTCTAAGAATATAACCTATATCCAAGGTTTTTGAAATTCAACATGGTATTAGAGAGTGTCTGAGCTACTTTGGAAGACAATGAATAAAATTTGTGCACAAGGAAGTACAACTTAGGAGGGAGTTGGTCACTTTGTAGGTGGCAATGTCAAAGTTGCAGGCAGGTCTCCATTATGAGGACAAGTTGGAGGGATTTCCCAACTATATTCCATGGAAGGAAAGGATCAAGTTTGTCATACAGGACAACAAGATCTTGGAGTTTTCCGAGAAAGTCTTCAAGAAGCCAACAGACCCAAAGGAGCTGGAAGTGAATGAACCTTTAGATATGTGGGTGAGATTGATCATCCTAGATGGTGTGAAGGATCTCGTAATACCTAATTTTTTTGGGAAGAACATTGCACATGAGATATGAATGTATCTTTAGAATTTGCTCCGAAATAAGAAAGAGAACTAGGAGGATAATTTGAAGTCCACCAAGATGATAAAGGGTGATGGAGTGACTTCATATATGACGAGATTGTCTCAGTTCAGAGATGAGCTTGATGCCATTGATGAGACTATTTCAGATATTGATATGGTAAGGATTTCATTGAAATGGTTCACCGAGGAATGGAAGCCCTTCATCAATAGGATCATTGCAAGAGATAAGTTTCCAGATAGTAATAGGCTGTGGGAAAACTTCATTCTAGAAGAGTTGTGAAACGAGGATCTTCATCCAACGAAGAGGGAAGATGAGGATGTTTACTTGCAGCATGAATGAAGGGTAAGTAGAATAAGGACTTGAGTAAAGTAAAGGGTTTCAACAGTGGTGACATGGGTCCTTTTTTTGTCGATATGTTCGATGAAGAAGAAGAGAAATGACGAGAACAAGAAAGGAAAGTAGGTTTCCAATGTTTCCACTTTTGCTGAGATAGATGCTCTCACCAAGAGGTTGGAAGAGGAGGAATTTGCTATGATCTCTAATTTCTCACAGGGTAATGTCAATGAGGATGGATGGTACATGGAGAGTGCTGTGACAAAACATATGACAGGGTCATAGGAGGTTCTTGAGACTCTAGCTGAATGAGACTCAAATTTTCACATGGTGTTAGGCGACAAGAATCGGAAGAAGATCCGAGGATCAGGAGTTGTACCATTCAAGATGGAGATAGGAGGAGTGATGTGGTTCTATGATAAACATTTTTTACCAGGAACTAGATATAGCGTGATATATTTCTCGATGATAGACAATAAGGGGTTTGAGGTCTTGTTCCAGGATGGAAATACAAGACTTAGACCTATATGCTCTAGCTACGGAAGGATTATGCTGGGATTTAGAGAGCGATGTCTCTATAGGTTGATCGGTAAGCCTATGGATCATGGGAATAAGAAGCAGGTGGAGCAGGTGCAGGTTCCAGAGAAGTAGGTGTAGGTGAAGGGTTAAGAGTGGCAGGTATAGGTTCCAAAAAGGAAGATCCATGTTCAAGAGACTCTGAGAGAATCGATTTCTAGCGGAAGCTTACAGGTCTAGAGGGAGATTTTGCAGCCCAAGAATAGTGAATGGTTAGTCGAGAGCAAGGGTGCTCCTAAAATTTCCAAGAAGGAATCATGAAGAGAGTTGAAGATATTTTAGGAGAAGAAAAAGAAGAAGGATTCTTCTAGTAATAATGACGCTTTCGATAGAGGCATATTTCATGCTACAGGGTTTTCTTCAGTGGTCAGCACCAGGAGTTGGGTGAGTGTTGTGAGTAGTGATGATTATGATGAGATACTTCCTAGTATTGTAATTACCTCCCTCACAAAGAGGGATTGTTGATTTTTGAGTAGCTTGGGAGGTACTCCAGGCCATAAGGTTCAGGGTTTGGAGGGTGGAGCAACATAAGAGTCACTTGTGGCCTTGGAACCCAAGGTAGGGGTTTTGCATTGATCGTGATTTCCTCCAAAACCATGGATAAGTTTGGACATGTGATGGGATGAGATGGTGAAGGGTGGAAAGGAGAATCCAACTCTTCCTGAATCTTTGAATTCCTAGTAATCCTTAGTGAGATATGAATTTTTGAAGTTAATGATTAATTATTGGACAGTCAAGTCATGTAGACTTGAGTAAAAATACATGTCTCTTCACTAATTTGTGTAGCCCTTCTAAAGTGTATAAATATAAGGTGTTGGAAATAATTTTATCTCATCTAATGTACATCTTTCATGTGTAATACACCATTAAGGAAGCTGCAGGTCAGAAGGAGACTTCAAAAAGGAGAAGGGGAAATATTTTTGGGTTCTTTTGTGACTGTGAGGAGGCCGTAGTGATCTATGAGCTAGGTTTCATGATTGGAAGATTGTTGTACTCCATTATGAGTGTAGTGTAGGTATGGAAGGCAATCGCATTACTAGGATACATTTCTAGGCTTGTTTTTCTAAGTTTCAGTGCGAATAGAACTCCAAAAGAGGTGACACAAAGTTTTTTGCATGAATTAATTAATTCCACAACCCTATATCACCTTGTTGAGGGGCCGCGGGTCCATCTAGAGGGTTAGTATCAGCCTAGAACTCAAGCATATAGAAACAACACTTAATTGGGGACTAGTCACAACTAGGAAAGGGTTTTAAGGACATGTTAGGCCTCATAAATGCCCTCATTTTCACCATATAACATTACCATTTATAAAACATATTCATGCAATTTCTAGCATATTCATATCCATTTTCTGCAACTCATGCCTAAATCCATCCTTTTTATCTCATGGTTTAAAATCATACTTTTAGTGTTTTTTCAATTTCCTAAGGATGATTTTACCATGATTCACTGATGAAATTTTTGATAAGTTTATTTTTCGTAGGGTTCCATTGTCAAAAATTATCCACAAGTCAATTAAACTAGTTGTTGAAAGTAAAGTACAAAAATATCCAATTTGGAGCTTCGGCATCTCGGCACGCTTCTGGTGAAAATCGAGGAATTTTATTGTCCAAAAATATGTTCTAACACCTTCCCATGAGTTTTATTGCACCCATATTGCACATGTGGGTCTCTATAAGAAACTAAACAACTCTATTCAAAATCCTCAGAGTTTTCAAGCTGCCAAGTTTGACCTCGGTTTGCGTGCAATTGGAGGTGAATCGAGAAAAATTGAGAAAATGGGATTTTTACCAAGATAACACATTATCTATAACCAAAACCATCTCATAAGATATGATTTGGTTCAAAAGTTACAAGCAGGTATTTAAGGCAGTTTCATAAAAAAACATTGTTTTTCTAGAATTCTATAATCTTGCAAAAAGAGTCAAACAACCAACTTTGGGAATTATTTCCGAGTAAATGCAATTGAATGAGACAAATACAAGATATTTTTTGTTGAAAATATAGCTTCCCTCCAAAACGTTTTCCAAAATTCACCACGGTTAGGGAGATATTCCAATATCTTTTAGGACAATTTTTTTAAAATATGCAATTTCCCAGAATTAAGGAAAATGACTGATTCACTTTGTAAATCATATAAATGGATTAGCCATTTCCTATATTGTTAGTTCTTGGAGAGAGGAGAGAAAATGAGCATAGGGTAGAAATTGTATGTAATAGGTAGATACAATAATAGGAGTAGTAGTGATGATGTATACACCATTTAGATTATGAACCATTAATACATCATTTTGATTTGGATTAATCTTTGTAATATTATGGTGTTTTATTTTTTAATAGAATTGAACTAATCTAACTTTCTCCAAGAGTGCCAAGGGTCCACCACACATGGAATCAAGTTTTTCAACCAACATAGATCTTAGATTTCTGTTTGATTAATTATTTAACAGTATAATTACTTACATTTCTGAATTGTTTTTTGTTTTGTACTTAAACTTGCGCTCTATTTTATAAATATGAATTTAAAATGATAGATTTCACTTCTCGATTGATAGATATATACAAAGGTTTTTTAGATGATGATTCTTAGCATGTCAATAGTTTTCTTAACATAATTTCATAACGGAGGAGTATTTGAAAGGAAATTTTAATTCAAGGATGTGCAAGGATTGGTTATGAGTTTATGCTTTGTCTATTCTCAAATCCTGTAGTGTCATATTTCTATAATCATGCTCAGCTACATTTAGTTTCACATTCCGTTGAATGCAGATCCAATACAATAAGAGAAGGATTTAAACACCATGAGCATAACTATAAGTTTTCTAAGTTACGATGATGGCATTGAGTTTTTTGTGTTAAGTATAAAATAAAATTTAGTATTTCACATTGAGTATAGCTGGTGTTGGAGAAGATAGAGGTTATGCATTTCATTTATAAATTTTAAGGTAGTGTTTCCAACTTTTTTTGTGAGTGTCGTTGGGGTTCCTTTGTTTTGGCTAGATTGGCAAAACCAAAAGACAATACAACATCAAACCACTTTGGGATCCTAGGATCTAGCCCTCTTGGATCCAGAGAGGGATCTCTCTATAAAGGTAAAGAATAATGTATCTTTAAAGTTCAATTTAAGGTATTAGGATATTTATAGAGCACAAGGGTTTATTTTTTTTGTTTTGTTGGAGATCATTAACTGAGAAGGTTATGTGAGGTGAAGAAGGAACTAAGTAGTAGGATATTTCAGCATGGGAAAATAGGTCAAGAGAAGTGCCAATCCATTGGGCTATGGAGTCATAAAAGGGTTTACTCACATAAAAACTATCCAAGGGTTTCCATAGGAAAAGTCATCTATACCAAAGGATCTATTGAGATATATGGTGAGATGGAACATTAATAAGTGAGGTGAAAGAAAGAAACCCAAGTGTAGTCTAAGATTAGGTAAGGAATTTTAACCTATCCTGCTTTTGACATACTTTCAAAGGAAACTCTCAATAAAGACACAAAGGGTAGCTTAAGATCAAGAAAATACTTTTAACTTAGCCTACTTTCAGCATACTCTCGAGGAAAAAAATCCAACAGTCCTCATAACCGCTTTCAGAAAGTAGAAAACATTTAATATTAAACACAGAGTAATGCCTAAGATCAGAGAACGACTTTTAACCTTCTCTGCTTTTGTCACTAACTCACAGGAAAACTTTCAATACAAACTATTGGAGAAAAATTAGAGGACAGGGCTAACCATAGACTTCCCTAGTTCAATCTTTACTTAGCGTGAAATGAAAATATCATTTAAGAAACAATGTTTCAAGTTCTACTCAGCAAGACATGGGCTTACCAACACTTCTTGACTGGTTATACTCTATAGAATTATCCTTAAATACACAATCAAAGGAAAACATAAAGATAAAGATTATCAATGAGATTTAGTATGTCCTAATCTATACCTGCTACTCTTTATCAGAGAATAATGGACAGTATGAAAAAAATTAAAGGAGATAATTACAGCAAGCAAAACATCACCAATAATATAGACTAGGATCCTGTGAATCTTCTTGTTCAATTGATGTGAAAAAACAATCACATACTTTGAGTCCAGTGGCTTTTTACAGTCCAAACTTCTCCTCCCAGCCTACTATATTAAAAAATACTCAGCTACTTCCCCTCAATAATAGTTCAAACAATCAATAAAATCCCAACCCACCAACAATTAATCTTCAATGAGTACTTATAGGTAAATGAGGAGGTGGAGTAGTAGATATGAACTTAAATGATTCATTAAGACAGAGGGGAGGAAGTATTTTAATTCCCACTTTGCATAATGGCTTTGCGTTAACTATTGGTACCCTTTACACTGATTTAGAAGTCTTTGTCAGGTTGACAATAACTTCAGGTATGTTTCTTTGAAGTACTCTCTGGCTGTTGGTACTTTGTTTTGTCTTCTGAGATAAGAAAGGTGGATAGTTTGGCTTGCAGGTCTTCCATGCCTTCATAACTACTGTCCTGACAGCTTTAGGAATTTCTATCAGTGTAATAACTACCAGGATGCTTGGAGGAGTGTAGAATAGGTCGTGTGAGTTGTTCCTTTATTTGGAGAAAGAATGCTCTACTGATTTTCCATGTTTTTTAATGCCTCGAACACTGATATGACTTTGATAGTGTTATTTAGGCTTCATTAAGCCTCCTTGATCATCTTCGGGTCTTTATCTATGTCCTTTATCCTTCTAAACATTGGATATAAGCATTAAGTCTTCAATATTATGCATTAATCCTTTAATCTCTTTCTGATACACTTTAAAATTCTAGTGACTTATGTTTGTGAATATACAGGTTATAGGGGCGTTGGAGGGTTTATGTTAGGGTCAATAACCCCAATCTTCAATGAAGCATGCTATTAAACCCCCTTAGTTATGTCTTACTCTGCGATATTTGGCTCTGTGATAGTATTTTTGCGCTTTATGTCACCACGACTGTGACTGTGGAGACAATATGAATTCACCACCCTTTGAAACCTGCAAAACACGATAAAAACGTTATAAAAAACCTGCAGGGGTGGGAATGACTGCTTCAGGGGCTCGTGAAGGTCGAGGAGAAGTGTGGAAAAATGTGGATGCAGTGGAAAAATGGGAGGAAAACCCTGGCAGAGCATCTAACCAAGTCCGATGGGGGTTTGAGTGCGACAAGAGACATGGACTGTTAGATCAGGATGATCTACAGCGGAGATTTCTTGATGAAATGTTTCGGGAGAATAGATGAATGGAAAAAGAATGGGGTTGCAATATAATATAAGCCATTCGATCTCAGAGATCGACGGTTGGGATTAAAAGTGAAGGCAACGTTGTGGAGGGTAGTAGTGTGGAGGAAATCGGAGATGGTTTTCGCGCAACAAAATGGGGGGGGGGGGAGGCGGTATTAATTTTTACAACGTGATTCCATTCGTCACTCGACACATGGAAAATTAAAACCACTTTTATCGCACAGAAGTAGCACACTGCGAAAGGGGGCCAAAAATTGCGCGATATCAAATCTGAGCCGTTAGATCAAAGGATGTAGATTAGACGATGTGGGTGGAACGTGATGGATGAAGAGCTGCAAGGGCAGAAACGTAGGTAGGGTCCACAATGACATATGCAAATGTGTAGCGGAGTGGGTTCAATGGTGAGATTGGGTTAAGTCCTGATCATTGGATCATTAGATCGGACGGTTGAGATCCAAAGATGGGGGCGGGTTATTTTGAAAGGAGAAGAGCATGGCAAGTGAACGAGCGGAAGGATGAGCGCCTGAGGGTCGTGGATCCGCAGATATCAACGGTTCATATCATTTCAAATCATAACGTCAGGGGAACGAAAAATAGAAAGTAATAAGGGTTCGGAAGAGGGTTTTTAGTCCTTTAAGCGCCCGATTGTGGGGCTTAGGATATATGAGGAAAGGAGCTAAGATCTATAAGCCCTCGGGGGCTTAACACTTTCACAGTACAAAACACTGATTTTAAGGCCTAAAATAGGGATTTTAAGGCCAAACGAAGGTTTCGGTAGGCTAGAAAAAGGATTTTAAAACCAAATAAAGGGGGAGTTATAAGGTTTAAAGGGGTTTAGGATGATTTAGGGGTTAAAATAAAGGTTTATAGAGGAATTTTGTGAAGGGAATAAGGGTGAAAAATGGAATTCTTTGTGACTGAAAAGAGAAGTGAGATGATGGAAAATGGAGCCTCATGAACAATTTTTCTTTGATAAACAACGGGGTTCATTAATGGAAACAACAGTGAAGATTCTCTAAAGGATATAAGACACATGAAGGCTTCAAGAATGATATATTTTCCGGGGAATTTATCACTTGAAGGCTTGATGACCAAATTAGCCACCCGTTTGCTTTGAAAAATTATTATAGGTGGATAACAAGTGTTATAGGTCAATTTGGGCACCATTCCTAATGACCTAGTTAATTGGAAATCATCTCCAGGACCAATTATTAAGGGTCTATCATTCCCCATCATTTCAAGTTGCTAGATGCCCTAAGACAAGAAGAAGACAAATCAAGAAAGACTTTCATCAAGAAAAGGTTTCCAAGGTTTGAAGCTTATTATATAGCATATGAGATATCACCAACGTTGTCTCTAAAGGGACTAAGTGCATTGCAAACACAGGTAGCCCTATGCAAGACTGCTCTGCAAAGCACTTCCCGACATTCAAGGGTGCATTGGTCATATTGGGAGCGAAATTCTCATTGTTCTGGAATCTCCACTTAGCCAGAGCCTTCTAGAAGAGTTCACGTATCAATATTCGTATACAAGTGTCCATTTTACATCTACAATATTGGGAACATGTCTTGCCTATAATTGGAAAGTCATTGATTGTAAACCTACCTTCAATTCATATATAAATTGAGCATGGATTTGAGTGCTTAAAAAGGAAGAATTTTAGTAGAGAAATGTTCAAGGATTTTCAATTGTGAGTTTATATTTTTGTAACTGTTGGTGGAGAGATTTATGCTATGATGGGGCTTAGGATCAATTATAGAAGGTTCACTTCAGATTAGTCATTTGGTTGCAACCTCTCCTTATATCATCAATAAAGAATACAACTTGTTTGTCCCTGTATGCATTTGTATTGGCTTTGATTTTCCATGTTGTAAGATCTTAGTTGATGTATATGGTTTATGCTTTACTGATTTATCTAACTAACTTGAATAGACATCTATATTATTTCATCTTCTGTTGCTTTAGTGTTCTTTCATGCATGAAGCATTTAGCAACAAACCGCTTGAATTTGAAGCTACAACGGAAGCAACCGAAAGGAATCATTTGGAAGCAACTGAACAAGTAAGCCTCCAATCCTCTGTGTGTGTTTATTCTGAGTTAGGAAAAATAGTTGTGTATTATTTCACTTGTTGTTCTAGAATAGCACCTATCTAGGGAAGCATGTTTTATCTGTAATACACAATTATGCCCAACAAATTGGCAACTCCACTGGGGCATAAACATTTGTGGGAAAATTTGTGTATTACGGATAAAATATGCTTCCCTAGACAGGTGATGGTCTATAAAAACATGTGAAATACTACACAAATATTTTTCCTAACTCAGAATAAACACACAGAGAGGATTAGAGGCTTACTTGTTCAGTCACTTCTAAATGGATCGTTTCTTTCGCTTAGGTTGTAGCTTCAAATTCAAGTGGTTTGTTGCTAAATGCTTCCTGAAAGAAAGAACATTGAAACAAAAGAAGATGCAATAATATAGGTGTCTATTCAATTTAGTTAGCTAAATCAGTAAAGCATAAACCATATACATCAACTAAGATATTACAACATGGAAAATCAAAGCCAATACAGATGCATATAGGAAAAACAAGTTGTATTATTTATTGATGATAGAAAGAGAGGTTACAACCAAATGATTGATCTACAGTGAACCTTCCAACACTGATCCTAGGCCCCATCATAGCATAAATCTCTCCACCAGCAGTTACACAAATCTAAACTCTCAATTGAAAATCCTCCAGCATTTCTGTACCAAAATTCTTCCTTTTCAAGCACTCAAATCCATGCTCAATTTATAGATGAATTGAAGGTAGTTTTACAATCAACAAAATTCCAATAGTAGGCAAGACATGTTCCCAATATTGTAGATGTCAAATGGACACTTTTATTCGAATCTTGACACATGTGAACTCTTCTAGAAGGCACTAGCCAAGTGGAGATTCCAGAAAAATGAGAATTTCGCTCCCAATATGAACAACACACCCTTGAATGTTGGGAAGTGCTTTGCAGAGCAGAATTGCATAGGGCTACCTATATTTGAAACACACTTAATCCCTTTAGAGGAAGCGTTGGTGAGCTCTCATATGCTATACAATAACCTTCAAACCTTGGAAACCTTTTCTTGAGGAAAGTCTTGCTTGACTTGTCTTCTTCTTGTCTTAGGGCATCTAGTAACTTGAAATGATGGGGAATGATAGACCCTTGATCATTGGTCTCAGAGATTATTTCCAGTTAACCAAGTCATTGGGAATGGTGCCCAAATTGACCTATAAAAATTTTCCCCTAAAGCATGAAGTAGGAATAATAATAATAAAATTTCGATTGAGATGATTTACACTATGATGGGCTAGGAAACAAAGGGGAATGGTCACCTGCATCAATCTTACAATACATTTCATTATGATATATCCTATGTAATCATAATTTTTGAGGGTAGGCATTCCCATATTCAGCACATAAAACAATATAATAACATGTGCATAACTCAAAAAGTTGTCTTCTTTGGAATGTTGCCCAATGCAGATATGCCTATAGATATAGGCCCATCTTTGGATGAAAATTTGTATGTAAAGTCACTGTAGAGATGATATGTACAACAATCCTGAAATCATAGCTCGGATGGATGAAACTAGATCTGGGGTCTTCCTATCTCATTCACTCGATCATTAGGGTACAATTCTAGCCATGCGAATATATGATTTGTAGTCGAACATGGAAATACATTGTTTGATTACCAGCCAATGATGTGAGATGTTAACAAACATGAAAGAACCACCATTAATGTCAATGGTCCTCAAGGTACTTCAGTACATTTCGTAAGGCGTGAATAGATGATTTGATGTCGAACTCCAAACAAAATATTTCGGTCAATGGTCTGGAAGCGAGGATCTTGTCGATGTTATAACAAGCCTCATGGTACTAGAATCTGATGTTTCTAAGTGAACTTCCTGGATATTGATTTTTTGTCGAAAGGAAGTCACCTTATTGAAAAACTAGAGTTACTGATTTCGGAGACAACATGTATGACTTGATATAGAAATTTTTAGGGATGAAAGTCATGAGAATGAAGGTTTATCAGTATTGCAGATGGATGAAGGACTTCACTGGATGACTTCTCTTGAACATATCAGCAACACTGTGATGAGTTGGCAGCATTGACCCAAAACCGAAGTGAATGTTAGGATATTCTGACACATAGGATATAGTTAAGAATAACTTAGTCTAGTGTAGTGTTAGATAAAGTGTGTTTCTTTACCATGTACATTTGTAACTTATAATCCGATGGTCACAATTTGTAGTGATATGACAGTTATCTCTCTCCTCGGTATTAACGACATTTGATCTGTGGCTTAACACCTGATTGGTCCATGAACTCTATTTAAAGAGCATGGAGGGTCCTTTTCTAGCTAACTGTTTATGAGAGAAATATATCTAACCTTTATTTTTATATTAATAAATTGCCTGAAGTGGCCGTGTTGGCTCAGGCCGTGGACTGTTTCCCTCTTTGAGGGTTTTAACCACATGATTATATTGGTGTACTGATTTGTGATATGTTTGTGAGCGATGACCTTTGGTTCTTGATCTAAACAACTTACCCTGTACATTCCTACATGGTATTAGAGCTATTTTGAGGGTTGCATCCATTGTTGATCAAAATCAGAAGTCGATTTGACCGTGTGCAAATGTCGTTTTGTAGATCTACTTTTTCTGAACATTTTCGAGCCTGGATAACTGCTCTGTTGTGTCCGAAGCATCTTTTACAGTGAGGAACACCTTTCATTTCATGCGAAAATGTTTTTGGTTGCCCAAGTTATGTCAGTTTAGATTTGGAGGTATAAAGCATTTGTTTTGCAGTGATATTTCTTAATAGTTCTGCTTATTTCGGTTTCTTTTGTTTATTTTCGGTTTTAAGTTTTTTTATATTTTCCAGAGCTATAACCTTTTATCTGTGTATGCTCTTTTTTGCGTGTGTTCTCGGCAAACCAGAAACAGGAAAAGGAATTTTTTCTTGCTACGTATGCTCTTTCTCCACGTCTTTGTGCGATCTCGGGAAATCAGAAATAGTGGAAAAATTGATAGTTCCCGGTAAGGCTAATCGAAATTATAACAATCTATCATAAGGTTTTGCATTTCTATTTTTTTTTGCTCAGTTTTTATGTTTTTTTGTGTAGGAAAAGGCATGCACACTGGAGAGTTAAAAAAAAAAAAACCCTTCCTCCTTTCAAAGAATAATAGAATCCTTTTACTATCTCACTTGGTGAGGAGTTAGTGTATGAGAATAGAGGTCTTGGGTTCAAATCTCTTTCTCAAGCTTCTTTTGTAAAAAAAATTTGTTAAAAGGGCGGGGTTTTTTTTTTTTTTTTTTAAATTTGAACTTCTTCATCAAATTTCAATCCACTCCCGTAACTATTCAGCATCTGCAACACAGTTTTTTCAAAAAGGCATAACTTCTTCATCCGGAAGCCTTTTCTCGAGCCGTTTTTTTTTAATCGGCCTATTTTTTCAAGATCTTTCCATTGGAGTAGTTATTTTGAGCTTTTCTCAGTTTTTTTTTAATGGAAAGTGCGTGCCTGATTATTCTTAACAACACCAATTATTTCCAATGGCTACCTCATATGATAGATATTCTTAGAAGTAAAAAGATTTATAGAATAGCCACACGAGAAGAAAATAAACCTTCTGATGATGATAAAGTTCCTAAATGGGAAAATAAAAAAGATCAAGCACGAGGGTTGATAGGAATTTCCATTTCTCAAGATCTCCGATTTCATATCCTTGACATTGACACCCCTGATGAAGCCCTGGAAAAGCTAAAAACTTTTTTTGGAATTCAAAATAAAATCAAGGCCCACCAACTTGAAAACGAATTGCTTACTTTGGACCCTAATAATTTCTCCTCCATTGAATATTTTTTGTCCAAATTCAAGACCCTTATAATTCTTTTAGAAAGTTGTAAGATCAAAAAGGACAATGGTAGCCTCATCTTTTCCATTCTTGCTAAGCTTGGCCCTCCATACTCTGTATTTGTTTCCACCTTTCATTCCACCAGAGAAGCCATCATTTCTTCAAGAACCACCTACAAGAACCCCTATTTTGATGCCTTTTGTAATTCTTTGATAAGAAAACAAGAAAAAAATTTACACCTTGGTATTATCACTACTGTAAATGCTTCTAAGAAAGCCTTAGAAGCCGAACAACAACCATATCAAAAGAATCCCAAGAAGCAGTATCCTAAAAAATATGGTCCAAAACCAAACAAGGGTCCTAAGCAATTTCAGCCGCAAACTGAAAAATCAAATCATCAAAATAATAAGGCAAATCAAAACAAAGGGAAGAAGATAGATAGACATTTCAACTTTTTCAATTGGGATGGCCATATAGAGTCCAAATTTTTTAAGAATATGGAAGCCTTAGAAGTAGCAATGAAGAATCACAACATCAATTTGGAGCACTCTTCACCATCTTCTTTAGGCATGGCACTTTCTTCTTGTGGTTGTCAAGCATTAGGATCTGGTTATGCATTAAATGTATCTTCTTCTTCTCCTTCTCATGAGTGGCTCATTGATTCTGGAGCTTCTTACCACATGGCCAAAGGAAAAGCCATGTTCTCCTCTTTAAATGATTGTAACACCAAACATATTTATGTTGGTGATGATATATCTCTTAATGTTGTAGGATCTGGAACCATTCATCTAGATAATGTTCAGTTTAATGATGTACTATGTGTTCCTACCTTGTCATACAACCTTCTATCTATTTATCAGATAACTCATTCAGGCGAAGGGAAAATACTAGAATTATCACCTCATGATGTTGTAATCAGGGACCTCAAAGATCCTTAACATATTTTAGCTACTCGAATTGATGATGATTCCACAAGGTTTTATAAGTTTGACAACTTTGGGTCATCATGTCTTCCCTCTGTTTTTGTTGCTCATAATGATGATGTGAGAAAACTTTGGCATGAGTGATTTGGTCACTTAAACTATCGCTCACTTCAAACTCTATGTAAGGAAAATATGGTGACAGGACTTCCTATGGTATCTTTCCGAGATGGTGTTTTCTCCGGATGTGTGCTCAGAAAACATCATCAGGATATTTTTGACAAACGTGCCTCTTGGCACGCTTCAACCCCTTTGTAACTTGTGCACAGTGATTTATGTGGTCCACTTCCTGTTGTTTCTTTCTCTAGTTGCAAGTACTTCTTAAATTTCATTGATGATTTATCCAGATGCACTTGGGTATATTTCTTAAAACTCAAGAGTGAATTTTTTAACATGTTCTTGGCCTTTAAGGCCTTTGTTGAGAAACAATCTAGACATCAAATTCTTAAGTTAAGATAAAAAAATTGCGGAGAATATGTTAACAACAAATTTATCAACTTCTACACTGAACATGGCATTCAATTGAAACATACTGTTCCATATACTCTACAACAAAATGGTGTAGATGAAAGGAAGAATCTCACCTTAAAATAAATGGCTAATTGTATGCTTCAATCCAAAGGACTTAGTCTCAATTTTTGAGCAGGAGAAATTAACTGTGCAAATTACATATTAAATCACACTCCTACTAAGGTTTTAAAGAATATAACTCTAGAAGAAGCTTGGAGCTCAATCAAACTAGATGCAAGTCACTTTCGTGTTTTTGGAAGTGATGCTTAGGCCCATATTCCAGATGTGAAACATAAAGCCTTAGAACATAAGAGTGAAAAATGCATTTTTGTTGGATATTCTGAAGATGTCAAAGGATATAGACTTCTTCAACCAAAATCAAAAAATATAATCATTATAAGAGATGTAAAATTTTATGAGAATATATCGGCCTGTGAGCCTAGTTCGGCGGGCATGCCACCTTTGGCCTACGAGCCTGATTCAGCATATGTGCCACCTCTCTCTCTCTCTTATATTTTTAATAGCATTCCTTCTAGTTCAGATGATGACAGCGAGGAAGTCAATCCTCGTCCACATCTTGAAATTGTTCCTTACACTCCACAGCTTCCAAGCTAGGTCCGCTCTACTCGGGATGCAGCAAGTTCTCTTACAGGTGACCCTGCAAATTAATGACATACATGTTCTCAGTTCGAAAGAGCCTATTCCTTATTGGATCAAGTTCTAGAAAATATTGATCTCGAAACCTTTGAAGAAGCTTCTGGTCATCCAAAATGAGATGAAGCTATGAATGAAGAATATTGTTACTTATTAGCGAACGATACTTGGGATCTTGTTCCTCTTCCAAAAGGAAGAAAACTTGTCAGATGTAGATGGGTGTACAAAACAAATTTTGGACTAGATAGAAAAGTGGATAGACATAAGGCTCGTCTTGTTGCTAAAGGATTTTCACAAGTTGAAGGCATTGACTATACTGAAACCTTCCCCCCTGTTGCAAAAATGAATTCTATCTTCCTTGTCCTTTCCCTTGCTACCTCCTTTAAATGGGAAGTCCATCAGATGGATGTTAAATCTGCCTTCTTACATGGAGATTTACATGAAGAACTCTACATGGAACAACCCCCTAGCTTTATCCAAAAATACTCTAGCCTTTTTTGTCACCTTAGGAAATATCTCTATGGTCTCAAACAAGCTCCTTGGGCTTGTTATGCCAAAATGGATAGATTTATATTAGATAATTGCTTTTCTAGGTGTCATTCTGACAACATTGTCTACACCAAGAAAGTGGGTAAGTCCTTTACCATCCTTTTTCTTTATGTTGATGATATTATCCTTACTGGTAGTGATCCAAACCTTATAAGCCATGTGAAGTCTAGCCTCAAAAAGAAGTTTGAAATGACATACTTAGGACACTTTCATTATTTCCTTGGTCTTCAAGTCTTGCAATCCAAGGAAGGAATTACCCTATCTCAGTCCAAGTATGCCTGTGATCTTCTACACCACTTTCACATGGAAGATTGTAAGCCAACCCCTTCTCCCTTTCAGTCTAGAGTCAAGATTTTAGTCACTTGTACTACCCTTGAAGTTGACTCTACCTTATACCATCAACTTGTTGGTAAAATTTTGTATCTCACCCATACCCATCTTGACGTTTCCTTTTCCATTGATTGGTTTCACTGATTCTGACTGGTTTGGTGACCCTGATGATCGAAATTCTACTGCAGGATATGCATTCACTCTTGGTTCAAGACCTATTACTTGGTCTTGTAAGAAAAAAATTTCCATCTCTCTTTCTTCAGCAGAAGGATAGTATCGTGGTGCAGTTGAAGCCAAAAAGGAAGCCATGTGGCTTCATCAGATACTGTCTGAATTTGGTCTTCATCAGTAGCATCCAACTACACTTTGGTGTGACAATCAGAGTGCCATTCAAGTATGTAAAGATCCAGTTTAGCATCAGCGTATGAAACACATTGAACTCCACATACACTTCATCAGAAAGCTCATTCATGATCGTGTTCTTGAAGTGTAATATTATCCAACCAATGCTCAATTATTCGATATCTTTACAAAGGCTCTCACAGAAGCGAAGTTTACCACACTTCGATCCATGCTTGGAGTTTAGGAAAGTTGTCATTAAGGGGGGATATGCTCTAATGCCTCCTTCTGATCCAGGTGGATATCGGTGGCCACCCACCTATTCCATTTGGACCAGCACCATCAATTCTTGAGGCTTTTCACATTCAGCACAACTTACTATTTTTAGCAGGTTTTCAGGTCCTCCACACTCGAGGCCATTTTGCGGGCTTAATGATCTAGGTGGATATTGGTGGCCACCCACCTATTCCATTTGAACACCCATCATCAGTTCTTTCAGTTTTCAAGTTTCAACAAAACTTACTATTTTTAGTAGTTTTTCGGGTCCTGAACTTCCGGAGCCGTTTTGAGGCTCAAAACGACATTTTTTTGGCATCGTTCCTCCAAAAAATATCACTCCATTCTGGAATGATATTCGTTCCAAACGTTTTAGTCCTCGGATAGATATTTCTAACGAGCTATTGAGCGCATCAAACGGAGATCGTATGCCAAAGTTACGTCCCTAGGAAGTTGAACCACCAACTTACCCAAACGGGGCCCATAGTTTTGTCGCTTCATCTCCTAGGGTTTGGTTTTTGGACATTTAGAGTTCTCCATTGTTTCTCAATAATAAATAGGCCCTCGAGCCTCATTGTAACGCAGTTCATATGTCTTTAGCCACCACATCTCTTCTCATAGATTCGCTACCAGCACCCTAGCTATTGTATTTCCATTATGTCTGTAAGCATATTTCTGTTATTTGATATTAATGAAATAACGCATTATTTCCGCTACATCTCTATGTTTATGGGTATTTCTAGATTCTGTTGCGTTCCTGTATAAATCTGGATCAGTGGTATTAGAGCGGGTCTGCTCTTTCTTTGTTTTTCTTTGCATGTCCCTGTTATCACTCAGGTTTTCCTAGAAGTTGTGTAAGAGGAAAGTATACCCGAGGTAACCACAAACCAACCTTTTAGATGCATAATTTAGCCAATCTGCATCCAGAGAGGGCTCTCTCTTTATGATTTATCTTTTTTCTTGAAAGGTTTTAGGCTAGTTATAGATTCAAGGGTTTGTTTGAAAATTGGTGGAATCCACAAAATAAGGGCAAGGTTGAGGGCTTTCAGTCCATTGGGCTATGGAGTCAAAGGATGGCTTTACTGGATTTCTATTCTAAGCACAAGATGGTATTACAGGGCAAGATAGCTAGACAGAGAACAATCATTAAAATTTAAAGTGGATGGGATGATCTTGAAGGGATGAAAGGCAGCTAAGAATCTTTCACCATGTTCAAAAGAGAGAAATGAAAGTGGATGGGATGATCCTGAAGGGATGAAAGGCAACTAAAAATCTTTCACCATGTTCAGAAGAAAGAAGTGAAATGACTACAAACAAAGAGAAATGAAGGATTCTTTATTATAGTAATCAACAATGTTTAAATTAGCAAAGCAGGAGCAACTAAGAATTCATGCTTATGGCTAATTTAGAAGAAAACATTAAGAACAATCACATTTGAAAACAGAGTACAATTAAGCAAATTCTGTTTCAATCTTTTATGTAAATTATTCAGAAATGGATATGATGGTATTAAAAACTAATATAAAATTTCAGACAAAAGGTAGAAACACTTATTGAACTGTAGTCCAACACATGAATCCCGCAACAAGTCCAGTGCTTTCAAATCGTCATCCAGCAAGCCACAAGTAAATTTCTCCAAAAGCTTTTATTCCGAAAATCTCAATGTTACAACAGAGTAATAGAATCCACCCTCAACACTCTCTTTGAGGGTTTATTTATACACAAAATAATCTAAAACAATCTTACACTAACTTAGCCAATAATCTAGGCTGACTTAAAGCATATTTACAAACAAACAAGAGACAAATGGTCTCGTGGATGGAATAATGGGTAACGACTGATGTGCTGTTCCTTTCTTCGTGGACGTGCTGGAGGTAGTGCTTAAAATAGGGCTCTGTGCTGTCCCTTGCGTATTTCTTTGACTTGTTGAACACTCTTTCTTCTCACGGATACTCTTTAACCTTTCATCTGATACTCTTTCATCTGTTTTCCTATTTTTACCATTTACTTGATAGTAAAGATAACTTTTTATCCTGAAGGCAACCTTTACAGAATCTCCAACATTTCATGCCACCATTGATCATCTGGTATCATAGTTCTTCTGAGCTTTCTCAAAGTTTCGTCTGCTTCAGTAAGTTTATAAAAAGTGGGATCATTCGGAAATAGATACTTTATTTCATGCTCCAGATGAAATAAATTCCTCACTTTATCATAAATACTTTTCCCAGTTGGTAATGCAGGTTCTGATGAGCTAGTAGAACCTAAAACTGCATTTTTAGCATGAGCCTTTATTCTCTTCTCATAGGTTTCCAAGTCTACTATTTGATCTTCTGTGAGCATGGGACTTGGTAACCCACTATCTAGTAGAGCTTGGAATTTTTCTCTGAAATTGTTGATGTCGACCAAAATGTCTGTACACTTTCTTTCTAAATTTTGCATGAAAGTCCTTTTGGTGAAAACTCTCTTTGCTTCCAAAACTGCACATGTCCTGTCATCAATTCCTAACAATGCAAGCTGTTGTTTTGTTCTGGAATTCAAAAATTGAATGAGCTGCTGGGCCTGCTCAGGCCTGCCTCTTAATTCATGTCTGGTTCTATTTATTTCTTCTTGTGCTATCTTGACTAACTCATTTTTCTCAAAAATAGCTTGAATCGAGGGCCAAATACCCTTTATTAATTCAATGATGTTGCCCAAAGAATATCATTTATTTCGTTCAGAGGCTTTTCCAGTGAAAGATCTTTTTGCAAAGCCTCAACCAATTTTTCCAATCTTTTTATTTCCCTGAGGTTGTCAGCAGCTGTCTTTTTAGATGTGTCATATTTTTCCTCCAATTTTGTCAATTGCAATTTTGTTTCTTGGAGTTCTGTGACCCTTAGCTGCAAACTCTCCATCTGTTTTATTAAGTCCTCAGAATTCAAATTAGAAATGTTCACCTGAGATGGTTGTTCCTGCTGTCCTGTAGTTGTAGTACCTGTTGTTGAAGTCTGCTTGATAATTTCCTGTTCCTGCAATGCTTTTTCCAACTCCTTCTCTGTTTCATTTAGTCGCTCTGTCATGTTTAGGAGCAACTCCATAATTTCTTCCTGAGAATTCCCTTTCATGACTTCCTGGGTCTGAGGGTGCCTAGAGGCTGGTAGTTTTAGCTGTTTTCTGAGTGCAGCTATATCATCCTCTTTCTTTTTTACCAATGCCTCAATACCTTTAATGTCTTTGGGATTGTGACCCAAACCAATGATGATCTCTTCTAGAGACTTTATTCTATTATCCTTGGCCTGTGAGGAGGCCCTCTCAATCTTCAATTGTGCAGTAGTATTATTCAAGGAGTCTTGCAGCGTTAAAGCTGCCATGGCTTTGTTGGTGAGAGTAGAATAAACCATTTCCCCTGTTTGTCTATGAAGCTCTATCTGATCCAGGGGATGGATATCCTTTGCTAAAATTTCAAAATTTGATCTGATGTAATCTGCTGCTGAAGTTGGCTTTGGCACCTTTGCTTTGAAGTGGCTCATCAGCATTTTACCTTGTGAAAGATCAAATGCTGACATCAGTCTTTCTTGATTATGAGGAGCCATATTCATATACTGATCATATACCTTCATTTTCAATGGATCATTCTTTGTTTTGATATTAATGAAGGTTCTTTTAATGTCTCCAGTATCTGTCTTTGGCGGTATGAAAGAAGATACTTCAGTGCTCAATTGCTTTTGTATCCCTTTCTGGCTTATGTTTGTTTCACTTGCTGTGCCTGTTTTCTGACTATCCTCCCTACCATCATCAAATACTTCATCTATAATTTCTACATCTGGAGGTGGATCAGATTTGTGTTTCTTAGTTTGATAAACCTGTGAGGCTCCTTTTGAAGGAGTGGTATCTGGAGCTAGCCTTTTTTTCCCTATTTCCACATTTAGTGGAGTTTGCATCTCTGGAACTTGGATGTGTTTTGCTGGTGTGGGAGAAGCCTGAGATTTTTCCGGTGCCTTGGAACTCTGTGGTTTTTCAGCCATGACCAAAGTTTCAATAACCTGGATTACAGGTTCCTTTCCTTTACCCTTGGGTTCTGCTGCTACTGATGGACTGTCTTCATGTAATGCTTGCTGTAGGGTGGTTGCTGAAGATGTGCCAATGTAGGGTACCTGCATTTGATCATACGTTTCTAGGTCAAAGTTCTTCTCAACATCTTTCAAAATCTTATTCATTCTGTCTGCTTCACTTTCTTCTTCAACAAGAGTTCCTTCAACCCATTCATCTTGATTTGCATATTGTTCTAGACCAGGAATCTTGTGGTGTATATAGGGAGATGATTTGTTTTCTAATCTCTTTTCACAAATGAAACCAAAGGGATCATAAGGGACCCAACGGAAAGATGTCTGGAACTTCCTATCTAATAGATTTTCTGCTTCTCTCTCAGCTTCTCTAGAATTGCAGATGAAAGGACCTAATTGGCTTTTGATCCTTAACTGAGCTTTCTTCTTTACATTGTAGAAATGGATCACATCTGAATTTTTCATCTGCCTAAAGTATTCCAAGGAAAAAATTCTCATTGGCACATATTTGGGTAACTTGAATGGATGTAATTCACATCCATAAATCCTGATGACTGTATGGTTTTGGTACAAGTACCAATCCCCAACTTTATAACTCTTCGACAATTGCAAGGTCTTTCTAATTTCAGTACTGAGTTTGGGGGGAGAAATTCCTGTTAACAAAGTTGTAGCAGGATGTACAAACTGATCAATGAATTCTGAATAAGAGTAGGGAGAATCAGAGGAAAAATGAATGATGGGGGACCAAAAAATGACAGACCTGGGATTACCCTTAGCATCAAGTTTCTGAACAGGGAAAGGGAACCTGTATGACTGATAATAGATCATGAGATGATAGATAACTGAGGAGTACTTAAAAACTTTTTCAGTGTCTAGCCTTAAAAATTGATCATGGATCTTGTTGGCAATGAAGGAAGCATAATCATATTTAATCTCAGGAGGCTGCCCAGGAGTAAAGATGGATAGCAAAGCCAAAGTTATCTCATCTACATATTCACTGGTGTTGAATCCTAAGACAAAAGATATTATATTTACAATGAGCTTTCCCAATGTATTGAAATAGTAAAAACCATATGGGGGAGACCCTTTTGGCTGATGCTCAGGTAACATGAAATACTGACACATGGATTTTAATTTCTCTGGGGTTAACTGTCTAGTTTTCTCAATCAATCCTTCCATGGATAATGGTGCTAATTCTTGATCTGGCTCAAAGTGTAACATAGCATTGATAGCCTGAGGGGTGATGGGGAATAGAACACTTTGGTTAGGAGCTATTAAAGCCCTTCGCGCGGGATCATAGTTTGCATGGCAATAATGAATGATTTCAGGGAAAATAAGGACTGAAGGAATAAGATACCTTGGGAGATTGGATTCCCACAACCCTATAAGGTCTTGCCCCTTTGAGTGTTCGTCTCTGCAGCGACAGAAACTCAAACGGGGACTTTCATCAAAATGCAGGTCTTTTATTTGGAAATCTTCATCTATCAGGGGTAAATAGTCCAAATCACGGTGAGGAGCATTCAATGAAGTAATATTTAGAGCTGTCGGGACCTCCATTTTGGTTCTTGTGGATTCAAAATGGAGGTTTTTTTGGTTTTCTTCACGGGCCGGGCAGGATTCTTGAAATGAAGGAAATTGGAACAAATTGCAGGTTTGGGGAGCACTTTCACCGGTTTTAAAATCTTCAGGGAGGACTCAGCGATGATTTTTTAACCACTTTTGAGCGAAAAAACAAAGGAAACTGAGTTTTTCGTGCAGTCGGGGCGTAAAGGATAAATACCTGTTTTTTAGACGGAAACTGGTTCTCTAACAGGTACAGGCAATGGAGGAATTGTTCTTCAGCACAGGCGCAGCGGAATTTTGGGGCGAAATGGTCAATTACAGCGGAAATTTTGAAAATCGCAGCGGGAGCAACGTTCTTCTCAGAATAATGAAAATGACTAAAAAACACGAAAAATGGCTTATTTACAATTTAAAAGGGTTTTTTTGTTTTTTTCGAGGTGTGACGTCATGGTAGTATGGGATGACGTGTGCAGAGTCGGGCGGTAAGTGGTAAGCGGTAAACGGTACTCCCGCACCGCTTTTGGTCGAGGACGGTTTTTAACGGAGGGGCAACGATTCCATAGGTTTCCTGCCACGTGGATGAGTTGACTGTTCAAAACCACCCATCCCCCGCTGGTTAACATGCTGACAAGGGATGGGCAGCGGGATCAACGCTGGCCGTTGATCTGCGGGAGGCTGATCCAACGGCTAGCGCGATGGGAAGATGGGCGGAGGTTTCGTGTGGGCCCTTTCGTACTTTTAAACATTTTAAAATGTTTTTTAATCGCTCCGGGGGCTTTTTAATAGGCGGAGAAGGTTGTTAATTAGTCCAGATGACTAATTAATCCCATGTGTATAATGAACAGGGTTGCGGCGGGGCTTGCTTAAGCGGAATGCCACGTGGACAGACCACGGTGGCGCAAAACTTTCACAAAGTTTTATTGATGTTTTTGGTATTAAACACACATATTGTATGTCTGACGTTTTTTTATATATATTTTATTATATGATGAATTAATTAATATAATTATTTCACCATAGGGGCGGGATTTATGTATTATGCTATATTTTTAACCAAAGGGCTTTTATAGGCGGGTTTTAATGAATTTTAGGGAGATAAATACTTTGGTTAAAACATTATAATAAAGGGGTTTTTGGGGTATATATAAAAAGGGAGTTATATACTTAGGATAAGGTATTTTATTTAGGGATTTAATACAATAGAGTTAAATGTTAATATGGTAAAGGACAAGGAAAATCAAAACATTTCTGTGCATCTAAGAAAGTGATAACTTTGTGAAGTGAATCGCAACATTTTATCTTCAACACTTAATCTTAGAATAACAAGTTGTTTTGAGGAATTTTTATGGAATTTTGCATCAGTTTCCCAAGTAAAATAGGATTTTACTTAGGAAAAAGTTAAAGATGGAAGATAACAATGATGAATTGTTTCAAGTGCTTAGGTCTTTTTGATCATTAGGCCGAGGGTCCGGTCCCTCCAGAAGTCAAGGAAATGCCTTGAGCCCTTTTGATCTTCAAATACCTTAGTACTTTTTTGGGGGAAATTAGTAAAACTCTTGAGGGGGAAAAATAATGAGGGAGGTTAATGAATTTGACTTTGCTTGCTGTGATTTTCTAGTGTATTTCCTGCTTTAGTACTTGTGATGAAAGTAAATGATTAACCAACATGTAGCAGCACCATTCATCAGATAACACTTTGCAGCACCATCTACCTACCCTATCTACTTAACACTACCATTTTCTTTTCTTTATTAGGGTGCATTTAGACTTGCAAACCCTTTTCAATCTTTTCTTTTTACATGATGAATCTATCTATTTCTACCCTTATTACATCCAAGGGCTCAGATTAAACTGTTGAGCACCTTTTATTCACTCTACCTAGCTACTTATCTGCCAAGATTAAACTGTTTGGCTAGATATTTATTCTCTAATCTATAATATGAAATTGAAATATGACTAAGCCAAGTTTAAACAGTTTGACTTATTCATGAATTGTGGCAAAAGTTTCACAAGCTGCACACAATTGATTTATTACAACAGAGTAAAAAGTAGTGGCATTTAGACTTGCACACTTTCCTTGGCCTTTCTTTTCGATGGGGTTCATTTCTTTTACTTTTTGGACATTTTTATTCTTTTTCTATTGGTATAGGAGTCTAACAGTCCCCAACGTGGTCAGGGTATAAGGAGTTAGGGCTTGATCTGGTTGAACCCTTGCAAGATCAGCCTCGCAAACCCCGACGACCTCCCATGGTGGAAGAAAAGAAAGACGAGGGAGCAGGAGATCCTATCAAAATACTGCTCGAGGAGGACCTTGGGAAACAAAGCAACACAATGATGGATAAATTTGCTCAAATCCTTCAACGAATACCCACATATGGCGCATCTGCATCCAACAGCCACTCTGGAGGCGTTACTCCCTTAAAGGTACAGGTAAACTTTGACATTCCTATATTTGAAGGAAAAATAGATGCAGACACCGTAGACAGATGGTTAAATTTGATGGAAGGGTATTTCTCGGTCCATGACTTCTCCGACCGAGAAAAGATTATTTTTGCACTCCTCAAAGCCGCCCCCCATGTCAAAGACTGGTGGGAAACCTACCGTGATCAAGAGGGTGAAGGGGAACCCTCTCTATTCTCGGCCACACCTACTTGGAATTCGTTCTGAGACGGCATCAAGGAACAATATTACTCTGTGGGGAGCTATGAGGACAAATACATCCAATGGACCATGCTGTGGCAACAAAAGGATCAAGATGTGAACGAACTGACGAATCTGTTCCATACCCTACGCACAAAGTTGGGTATTAAAGATTCAGAGAGAAATTTGGTGCTCAAGTACCGCGGCTATCTGCACAAACACATTCAGGAGGAAATGGAGTTCCTCGACATTACATCGCTTGGCACGACATATCGCTATGCTGCCAAGATCGAGCAGAAATTTAAGCAGAAGAAGCGAGACTTTGGATCTACAAATCTGAAAGGTGCCCTCGAACTGAAGAACAAGGGTCAAGGCCAGAGCAATGCGACTCAGAACAACACCACAAATCCAAAGAAGGACACAGGGAAGTGGTGTGAATTTCATAACAGCCCCACTCATAGTACAAACGAGTGTCGGGCCAAACAGTCTTTGGTGGCCGAACTAAAGGCACCTGAATCAAACGCATTTTCTGATCTTGAGTTAGAACCAGACAAAGGCAATGACAAAAGGGAAGTAGATCATTGATGCAGATCCCAGTGCCATTGTTGCCACCACCAAGATCCAGAAGGAGGGTCCAGAGGATCTAGAGGAGGGGGAGCGCCTGTTCCAGTCGCAGATGTGGGTAAAGGGTTCTCTGCTGCAATTTCTTGTCGATAGCGGAAGCCAAAAGAACCTCATTTCAGCAGAGGTCTTGAAGCGGCTCGGCCTACCAACCATAGCACACCTGCAGCCGTATACCATCGGGTGGCTCCACCCAGGGAGAGATCTTCGCATCCGCTAGCAATGCTATCTTTCTTACAGTATCAAGCCATTCACGGATGAGGTATTATATGATGTTTTTCCTCTTGATGTAGCTGATGTATTATTGGGCCAACCATTCTTGTAGAGGCGACATGCTGTGTATGAATCTAGGCCTCGTGTTGTTATTATTACTTTGGGAAATAACTTGTACAGGATACCAGAGGTAGTACTGCCTCCTGTCATCTCTTTGACTACGGCAAAACAACGCAGTAAGATTGTTTCCCAAACGAGGAAATTCATTTTCCTTACAAATCGCTCACAGGGAAAGAAGAATATTTGGGCCACAACCTCGAAACAGGGCTCCCCTGTACGACTGCAGCAAATGGAAAAATTCATGGAGGAATACGAAGACATTTTCTTCTCACTCCCAGAGGTTCCTCTACACTGTAAGGACAAACACTCCATTGATATGACTCCCAACGCACCACCGCCTGATGTTGCCATACATCCTGCAACTACAAATACAGAATCCAAACATGTACTGTCTAAGGCTGATAAAGAAACCAAATTTACTAAACGCATCCAGCATGTCCACCCGCAGGTCCATGTCATCTTCAACACATCTAATACTCAGTTCAGTAGAATTTGCCTCAGCTCATGGAGGATCTCAACGCAATGGGGACCATTGCTTCCTAAGGAGGGAGGAATGATCTAGGTGGATATCGGTGGCCACCCACCTATTCCATTTGGACCAGCACCATCAATTCTTGAAGCTTTTCACATTCAGCACAACTTACTATTTTTAGCAGGTTTTCGGGTCCTCCACTCTCAAGGCTGTTTTGGGGGCTTAATGATCCAGGTGGATATTGGTGGGCACCCACCTACTCCATTTGAACCCCCATCATCAGTTCTTTCAGTTTTCAAGTTTCAACAAAACTTACTATTTTTAGCATTTTTTCGGGTCCTGAACTTCCGGAGCCGTTTTGAGGCCCTAAACGACGTTTTTTGGGCATCGTGCCTCCAACAATTATCATTCCATTATGGAATGATATTCATGATGAAACTTGTAGTCCTCAGATAGATCTTTCTAACGAGCTATTGAGTGCATCAAACAGAGATCGTATGCCAAAGTTACGTCCCTAGGAATTTGAACCACCAACTTACCCAAACGGGGCCCATAGTTTTGGCGCTTCATCTCCTAGGGTTTGGTTTTTGGACGTTTAGAGTTCTCCATTGTTTCTCAATAAATAGGCTCCCTCGAGCCTCATTGTAACACACTGTAGGTCTATAGCCACCACATCTCTCTAGAGATTCGCTACCAACACTTAGCTATTGTATTTCCATTATGTCCGTAAGCATTTTTCGTTATTCGATATTAATGAAATAACGCATTATTTCCGCCGCATCTCTATGTTTATGGGTATCAGATCCGTTGCGTCTCACAGATAAATCGACTGCCGTATCAAAGCGAGTCCGCTCTTTCTTTGTTTTTGCATGTCCCCAACGTGGTCAAGGTATAAGGAGTTAGGGCTCGATCTGGTTGAACTCTTGCAAGATCAGCTTCGCAAACCCCAACGACCTCCCATGGTGGAAGAAAAGAAAGACGAGGGAGCAGGAGATCCTATCAAAATATTGCTCTAGAAGGCCCTCAAGAAACAAAGGAACGCGATGATGGATAACTTTTCTCAGATCCTTCAACAACTGCCCACCTACGGCGCATCTACATCCAACAGCCACTCTGGAGGTGCCACTCCCTTCAAGGTACAGGTAAACTTTGATATTCCTATATTTGAAGGCCAAATAGATGCAAACGTTGTAGATAGATGGTTGAATTTACTGGAAGGTTATTTCTCGGTGCATGATTTCTCCGACCGAGAAAAGATTATTTTTGCACTCCTCAAAGCCGCCCCCCATGTCAAAGACTGGTGGGAAACCTACGTGAGAAAGAGGACGAAGGGGAACCCTCTCTATTCTCAGCCACACCCACTTGGAATTTATTTCGAGACAGCATCAAGGAACAATATTAACCCGTGGAGAGCTATGGGGACAAATACATCCAATGGACCATGCTGCGGCAACAAAGGGATCAAGATGTGCACGAACTGACGAATCTGTTCCATACCCTACTCACAAAGTTGGGTATTAAAGATTTAGAGAGACATTTGGTGCTCAAGTACTGCGGCTGTCTACACAAACAAATTCAGGAGGAAATGGTGTTCCTCGACATTACATCGCTTGGCACGGCATATCGCTATGCCGCCAAGATCGAGTAGAAATTTAAGCAAAAGAAGCGAGACTTTGGATCTATGAATCTGAAAGGTGCCCCCAAACCAAAGAACAAGGGGCAAGGCCAAAGCAATGTGACTCAGAACAACACCACAAATCCAAAGAAGGACACAGGGAAGTGGTGTGAATTTCATAATAGCCCCACTCACAGCACAAACGAGTGTCGGGCCAAATAGGCTTTGGTGGCCGAACTAAAGGCACCCGAATCAGATGCATTTTTTGATCTTGAGTTAGAACCAGACAAAGGCAATGACAAAGGGAAGTAGATCATTGATGCAGATCCCAGTGCCATTGTTGCCACCACCAAGATCCAGAAGGAGGGTTCAGAGGATCCATAGGAGGGGGAGTGCCTCTTCCAGTCGCAGATGTGGGTAAAGGGTTCTCCGCTGCAATTTCTTGTCGATAGCGGAAGCCAAAAGAACCTCATTTCTACAGAGGTCGTGAAGCGGCTCGGCCTACTGACCATAGCACACCTGTAGCCGTATACCATCAGGTGGCTCCACCCAGGAAAAGATCTCTGTATCCGCCAGCAGTGCCGTCTTCCGTACAGTATCAAGCCATTCACGGATGAGGTATTATGTGATGTTGCTCCTCTTGATGTAGCCGATGTATTATTGGGCCAACCATTCTTGTGGAGGTGACATGTTGTGTATGAGTCTAGGCCTCGTGCTGTTATTATTACTTTGGAAAATAACTTGTACAGGATACCAGAGGTAGTACTGCCTCAGGTCATCTCTTTGACTACTACAAAACAACGCAGTAAGATTGTTTCCCAAATGAGGAAATTCATTTTCCTTACAACTCGCTCACAGGGAAAGAAGAATATTGGGGCCACAACCTCGAAATAGGGCTCCCCTGTACGGCTGTAGCAAATGGAAAAATTCATGGAGGAATACGAGGACATTTTCTCCTCACTCCCAGAGGTTCCTCTACACTGTCAGGACAAGCACTCCATTGATCTGACTCCCAACGCACCACCGCCTGATGTTTCCATACATCCTGCAACTACACATATAGAATCCAAACATGTACTATCTGAGGCTGATAAAGAAACCAAATTTACTAAACGCATCCAGCATGTCCACCCGCAGGTCCATGACATCTTCAACACATCTAATACCTAGTTCAACAGAATTTGCTTCATCTCAGGGAGGATCTCAACGCAATGGAGACCATTGCTTCCTAAGGAGGGAGGAAAGATCTGGATGGAAATCGTTGGCCACCCACCTATTCCATTTGGACCCACACCATCAATTCTTGCAGCTTTTCACATTCAGCACCACTTACTATTTTTAGTAGGTTTTCGGGTCCTGCACTCTCGAGGCCGTTTTGGGGGCTTAGCCGTTTTGTGGGCTTAATGATCCAGGTGGATATTGGTGGCCACCCACCTATTCCACTTGAACCCCCATCATCAGTTCTTTCAGTTTTCAAGTTGCAACAAAACTTACTATTTTTAGCAGTTTTTCGGGTCCCGAACTTCCGGAGCCGTTTTAAGGCCCTAAACGATGTTTTTTTGGCATCGCGCCTCTAGTGAGTATGATTCCATTCGGGAATGATATTCATGCCGAAATTTACAGTCCTCGGATAGATCTTTCTAACGAGCTATTGAGCGCATCAAACGGAGATCGTATGCCAAAGTTATGTCCCTAGGAAGTTGAACCACCAACTTACCCAAACGGGGCCCATAGTTTTGGCGCTTCATCTCCTAGGGTTTGGTTTTTGGACGTTTAGAGTTCTCCATTGTTTCTCAATAATAAATAGGCCCTCAAGCCTCATTGTAACACAGTTCAGAGGTATGTAGCCACCACATCTCTTCTCATAGATTCGCTACCAGCACCCTAGCTATTGTATTTCCATTATGTCTATAAGCATATTTCTGTTATTTGATATTAATGAAATGACGCATTATTTCCGCTGCAACTCTATGTTTGTGGTTATTTCCGTATTCTGTTGCGTTCCTCTATAACCGGCCGCGGGTATCGTGAGCGTCTTCTCTTTCTTGTTTTTCTTTGCATGTCCGCAACGTGGTAGGTCGTGGCATAAGGAGTTAGGGCTCGATCTAGTTGAACCCTTGCAAGATCAGCCTTGCAAACCCCAACGACCTCCCATGGCAGAAGAAAAGAAAGACGAGGGAGCAGGAGATCCTATCAAAATACTGCTCGAGGAGGCCCTCGAGAAACAAAGGAACGCGATGATGGATAACTTTACTCAAATCCTTCAACGATTGCCCACATATGGCGCATCTTCATCCAACAGCCACTCTGGAGGTGCCACTCCCTTCAAGGTACAGGTAAACTTTGACATTCCTATATTTGAAGGAAAAATAGATGCAGATGTCATAGATAGATGGTTAAATTTGTTGGAAGGGTATTTCTCGGTCCATGACTTCTCTGACCAAGAAAAAATTATTTTTGCACTCCTCAAAGCCGCCCCCCATGTCAAAGACTGGTGGGAAACCTACCGTGAGCAAGAGGGCGAAGGGGAACCCTCTCTATTCTTGGCCACACCTACTTGGAATTCATTCCAAGATGGCATCAAGGAACAATATTACCCTGTGGGGAGCTATGAGAACAAATACATCCTATGGACCACACTGCGGCAACAAAAGGATCAAGATGTGCACAAACTGACGAATCTGTTCCATACCCTGCGCACAAAGTTGGGTATTAAAGATTCAGAGAGACATTTGGTGCTCAAGTACCGTGGCTGTCTGCAGAAACACATTCAGGAGGAAATGGAGTTCCTCAACATTACATTGCTTGGCACGGCATATCGCTATGCTGCCAAGATCGAGCAGAAATTTAAACAGAAGAAGCGAGACTTTGGATCTGCAAATCCGAAAGGTGCCCCCGAACCGAAGAACAAGGGGCAAGGCCAAAGCAATGCGACTTAGAACAACACCACAAATCCAAAGAAGGACACAGGGAAGTGGTGTGAATTTCATAACAGCCCCACTCACAGCACAAACGAGTGTCGGGCCAAACAATATTTGGTGGCCGAACTAAAGGCACCCGAATCAGACGCATTTTCTGATCCTGAGTTAGAACCAGAAAAAGGCAATGACAAAGGGAAGCAGATCATTGATGCAGATCTCAGTGCCATTATTGCCACCACCAAGATCCAGAAGGAGGGTACAGAGGATCCAGAGGAGGGGGAGCGCCTCTTCCAGTCGCAGATGTGGGTAAAGGGTTCTGTGCTGTAATTTCTCGTCGATAGCGGAAGCCAAAAGAAGCTCATTTCAGCAGAGGTCGTGAAGTGGCTCGGCCTACCGACCATAGCACACCCACAGCCGTATACCATCGGGTGGCTCCACCCAGGGAGAGATCTCCGCATCTGCCAGCAGTGTCGTCTTTCGAACAGTATCAAGCCATTCACGGATGAGGTATTATGTGATGTTGCTCCTCTTGATGTAGCTGATGTATTATTGGGCCAACCATTCTTGTGGAGGCGACATGCTGTGTATGAGTCTAGGCCTCGTGCTTTTATTATTACTTTGGGAAATAACTTGTACAGGATACCAGAGGTAGTATTGCCTCCTGTCATCTCTTTGACTACTGTAAAACAACGCAGTAAGATTGTTTCCCAAACCAGGAAATTCATTTTCCTTACAACTCGCTCACAGGGAAAGAATAATATTGGGGTCACAACCTCGAAACAGGGCTCCCATGTACGACTGCAACAAATGGACAAATTCACGGAGGAATGCGAGGACATTTTCTCCTCACTCCCAGAGGTTCCTCTACACTGTCAGGACAAGCACTCCATTGATATGACTCCCAACGCACCACCACTTGATGTTGCCATACATCCTGCAACTACACATACAAAATCAAAACATGTAATTTCTAAGGCATATAAAGAAACCAAATTTACTAAATGCATCCAGCATGTCCACCCACACGTCCATGTCATCTTCAACACATCTAATACTGAGTTTAGTGGAATTTGCCTCAGTTCATGGAGGATCTCAACGCAATGGGGACCATTGCTTCATAAGGATTTATGAATGATCCAGGTGGATATTGGTGGCCACCAACCTATTCCATTTGGACCAGCACCATCAATTCTTGAAGCTTTTCACATTCAGCACAACTTACTATTTTTAGCAGGTTTTCGGGTCCTCCACTCTCGAGGCCGTTTTGGGGGCTTAATGATCCAGGTGGATATTTGTGGCCACCCACCTATTCCATTTGAACCCCCATCATTAGTTCTTTCAATTTTCAAGTTTCAACAAAACTTACTATTTTTAGCAGTTTTTCGGGTCCTGAACTTTCGGAGCCGTTTTGAGGCCCTAAACGACGTTTTTTGGGCATCACGTATCCAGTGAATATTATTCTGTTTTGAAATCATATTTGTGCTAAAATTTTTAGTCCTCAGATAGATTTTTCTAAGGAGCTATTGAGCGCATCAAATGGAGATCGTATGCCAAAGTTACGTCCATAGGAAGTTGAACCACGAACTTACCCAAACGAGGTCCATAGTTTTGGTGCTTCATCTCCTAGGGTTTGGTTTTTGGACATTTAGAGTTCTCCATTGTTTCTCAATAACAAATATGCCCTCGAGCCTCATTGTAACACAGTTCATAGGTCTGTAGCCACCACATCTCTTCTCAAATATTCGCTACCAGCACCCTAGCTATTGTATTTCCATTATGTCTGTAAGCATATTTCTGTTATTTGATATTAATGAAATAACGCATTATTTCCGCTACATCTCTATGTTTATGGGTATTTCTGTATTCTGTTGCATTCCTGTATAAATCCAGATTAGTGGTATCAGAGTGGGTCTGTTCTTTCTTTGTTTTTCTTTGCATGTCCCCAATGTGGTCAGGGTATAAGGAGTTAGGGCTTGATCTGGTTGAACCCTTGCAAGATCAGCCTCGCAAACCCCGACGATATCCCATGGCGGAAGAAAAGAAAGATGAGGGAGCAGGAGATCCTATCAAAATACTGCTCGAGGAGGCCCTCGAGAAACAAAGGAACGCGATGATGGATAACTTTGCTGAAATCCTTCAACGACTGCCCACATATGGCGCATCTGCATCCAACGGCCACTCTGGAGGCGTCACTCCCTTCAAGGTACAGGTAAAATTTGAAATTACTATATTTGAAGGAAAAATAGATGCAGACGTCGTAGACAGATGGTTAAATTTGCTGGAACGGTATTTCTCGGTCCATGACTTCTCTGACCGAGAAAAGATTATTTTTGCACTCCTCAAAGTCGCCCCCCATGTCAAAGACTAGTGGGAAACCTACCGTGAGCAAGAGGGCGAAGGCGAAACCTCTCTATTCTCGGCCACACCTACTTGGAATTCATTCCGAGACGGCATCAAGGAACAATATTACCCTGTGGAGAGCTATGAGGACAAATACATCCAATGGACCACGCTGCGGCAACAAAAGGATCAAGATGTGCATGAACTGACGAATCTGTTCCGTACCCTGTGCACACAGTTGGGTATTAAAGATTCAGAGAGAAATTTGGTGCTCAAGTACCTCGGCTATCTACACAAACACATTCAGAAGGAAATGGAGTTCCTCGACATTACATCGCTTGGCACGGCATATCGCTATGCTGCCAAGATCAAGCAGAAATTTAAGCAGAAGAAGCGAGACTTTGGATCTGCAAATCCGAAAGGTGCCCCCGAACCAAAGAACAAGGGGCAAGGCCAAAGCAATGCGACTCATAAAAAAACCACAAATCCAAAGAAGGACACAGGGAAGTGGTGTGAATTTCATAACAGCCCCACTCACAGCACAAACGAGTGTCGGGCCAAACAGTCTTTGGTGGCCGAACTAAAGGCACCCGAATCAGACGCATTTTCTGATCCTGAGTTAGAACCAGACAAAGGCAATGACAAAAGGAAGTAGATCATTGATGCAGATCTCAGTGCCATTGTTGCCACCACCAAAATCTAGAAGGGGGGTCCAGAGGAGCCAGAGGAGGGGGAGCGCCTCTTCCAGTTGCAGATGTGGATAAAGGGTTCTCCGCTACAATTTCTCGTCGATAGCGGAAGCCAAAAGAACCTCATTTTAGCAGAGGTCGTGAAGCGGCTCGGCCTACTGACCATAGCACACCCGCAGCCGTATACCATTGGGTGGCTCCACCCAGGGAGAGATCTCCGCATCCGCCAACAGTGTCGTCTTTCGTACAGTATCAAGCCATTCACGAATGAGGTATTATGTGATGTTGCTCCTCTTGATGTAGCTGATGTATTATTGGGCCAACCATTATTTTGGAGGCGACATGCTGTGTATGAGTCTAGGCCTCATGCTGTTATTATTACTTTGGGAAATAACTTGTACAGGATACCAGAGGTAGTACTGCCTCCTCTCATCTCTTTGACTACTGCAAAACAACGTAGTAAGATTGTTTCCAAAACGAGGAAATTCATTTTCCTTACAACTTGCTCACAGGGAAAGAAGAATATTGGGGCCACAACCTTGAAACAAAGCTCCCCTGTACGACTGCAGAAAATGGATAAATTCACGGAGGAATACGGGGACATTTTCTCCTCACTCCCAGAGGTTCCTCTACACTGTCAGGACAAGCACTCCATTGATCTGACTCCCAACGCACCACCGCCTGATGTTGCCATACATCCTGCAACTACACATACAGAATCCAAACATTTACTGTCTGAGGCTGATAAAGAAACCAAATTTACTAAATGCATCCAGCATGTCCACCCGCAGGTCCATGTCATCTTCAACACATCTAATACTCAGTTCAGTAGAATTTGCCTCAGCTCATGGAGGATCTCAATGCAATGGGGACCATTGCTTCCTAAGGAGGGAGGAATGATCCAGGTGGATATCGGTGGCCACCGACCTATTCCATTTGGACCAGCACCATCAATTCTTGAAGCTTTTCACATTCAGCACAACTTACTATTTTTAGCAGGTTTTCAGGTCCTCCACTCTCGAGGCCGTTTTGGGGGCTTAATGATCCAGGTGGATATTGGTGGCCACCCACCTATTCCATTTGAACCCCCATCATCAGTTCTTTCAGTTTTTAAGTCTCAACAAAACTTACTATTTTTAGCAGTTTTTCGGGTCCTGAACTTCCAGAGCCGTTTTGAGGCCCTAAACGACGTTTTTTGGGCATCGCGCCTCCATCAAATATCATTCCATTCTGGAATGATATTCATGCTGAAATTTTTATTCCTCGGATAGATCTTTCTAACGAGCTATTGAGCGCATCAAACTGAGATCGTATGCCAAAGTTACGTCCCTAGGAAGTTGAACCACCAACTTACCCAAACGGGGCCCATAGTTTTGGCGCTTCATCTCCTAGGGTTTGGTTTTTTGACGTTTAGAGTTATCCATTGTTTCTCAATAATAAATAGGCCCTCGAGCATCAATGTAACACAGTTCAGAGGTCTGTAGCCACCACATCTCTTCTCAGAGATTTGCTACTAGCACCCTAGCTATTGTATTTCCATTATGTCTGTAAGCATATTTCTGTTATTTGATATTAATGAAATAACGCATTATTTCCGCTACATATCTATGTTTATGGGTATTTCTATATTCTGTTGTGTTCCTGTATAAATTTGGATCACCTTCCTTCTCCCATTGTGTCACCTTTGTAAATCCTTCAATCCTATCCCGATTTGTTCTTAAGGGGGTATGTTAGGATATTTTGACACATAGGAAATAGGCTCCTTTTGTGTCACCTTTGTAAATATTTCAATATATCCCAAGTTTTTCTTAAGGCGGGATGTTAGGATATTCCGACACATAGAATATAGTTAATAATAACTTAGTCTAGTGTAGAGTTAGGTAAAGTGTGTTTCTTTACCATGTACATTTGTAACTTATAATTTGACGGTCACGATTTGTAGTGATCCAACAGTTATCTCTCTCCTTGGTATTAATGACACTTGATCCATGGCTTAACACCCGATTGGTCCATGAACTCTATTTAAAGAGAATGGAGGGTCCTTTGTTGGTTAACTGTATATGAGAGAAACATATGTAACCTTTCTTTTTATATTAATAAATTTCCTAAAGTGGCTGTGTTTGTTCAGGTCATGGACTGTTTCCCTCTTTGAGGGTTTTAACCAAGTGATTATACTGGTGTACTGATTTGTCATCTGTTTGTGAATAGTGACCTTTGGTTCTTGATCTAATGAACTTACCCTGTGCGTTCCTATAGTGAAGGTATGATGAACCATAGGTGTGAATGAACTGTCAATATGGTTACCCAACCCAAACAGTCATGGACATGGAGGGAAGGAAGTGTCATGTTCAAGAGCGACTTGCTACCATAAAGAATTCTTTCTCATTTTTACCATTTTTTCCTCGTTCATTTGTTGACCAGTACCTCTTTATTTTTTAACAAGCTTGAGCAGGGTAACATTTTCTTGATCTATAATTCAACCCTTCGGGCGAATAAAGTATCGCTATTTAATAATTTAATGAGTCTAGCGATGAATGAAACTCGATTCTTGCCATGCTTGACAAGCTCTTTGCTATTTTATATTTTAACAAGCTTAAAGATAGTGATAGCCCAATCCTTTTTCATATTTAAAGAGTCTAAAAAAGAGGACAAAAGAGAGCTCCATAATTACTTTTTCGTAAATTTGTCATTTGCATCCAAAAAATTGTAAAATGATATTGGAGAGAACCTCTTTGGTCATGTTTAACCAAGGTATTCCTTTCTCGTAAATAATCTATCTCAGTACGGAAAAGGGTTAAACTTATATTGAGTAGATATCAATTCATTTACTTTTACGAGCTTGAAAAGACAAGTGCTCAGAAATATTTTCACATTATCGGTGTTGGGAAGAATTGTGTATTACGGATAAAACATGCTTCCTTAGACAGGTGCTAGTTTATAAAAATAGGTGAAAGACTACACAACCATTTTTTGTAACTCATAATAAACACACAGAGAGGATTGGAGGCTTACTTGTTCAGTCGCTTCCAAATGGCTCTTTTCTGTTGCTTCTATTATAGCTTCAAATTCAGGCGTTTTGTGGCAGAATGCTTCGTGCAGGAAAGAACAATGAAACAACATAAGATGCAATGATATAGATTTCTATTCAAGTTAGTTAGCTAAATCAATTAAGCATAAACCATATACATCAACTAAGATCGTACAATATGGAAAATCAAAGCTAGTACAAATGCATATAGGGAAGAACAGATGCATTCTTTATTGGTGATAGAAGGAGAGGTTACAACCAAATGACTGATATGAAGTGACCCTTCCAGCATTGATCCACAACCCAATCATATCATAAGCATCTCCACCAGTAGTTACACAAAACTAAGCTCTCAATTGAAAATCCTCCAACATTTCTCTACTCAAATTTTTCTCCTTTAAGCACTCAAATCCATGCTCAATTTATAGACGAATTGAAGTTAGTTTCTCAACCAATGACTTTCCAATAATAGGAAAGACATGTTCCCAATCTTGTAGATGTCAAATGGACACTTGGATCTGAAGCTTGACACATGTGAACTCTTCTAGAAGGCACTCGCCAAGTGGAGATTCCAGAACAATGAGAATTTCGCTCCCAATATGACCAACATACTCTTTAATGCCAGGAAGTGTTTTGCATAGCAGCCTTACATGGGGCTACCTTTCTTTGCAACACACTTAGTCCCTTTAGAGGTAGAGTTGGTGAGCTCCCACATGTTATATAATAAGCTTCAAACCTTGGAAACCTTTGCTCGATGAAATTCTTGCTTGATTTGTCTTCTTCTTGTCTTAGGGCATATAGCAACTTGAAATGATGGGGAATGATAGATCAACAATCATTGGTCCTGGAGATGATTTCCAGTTTACTAGGTCATTGGGAATGGTGCCCAAATTGACCTATAACAATTTCCCCCTAAAGCATGAAGTCGGAATAATAACAACAATAACATTCCAATTGATATGCTTTACACTATGATGGGCATGTAAAAAAAAAAGAGTGGTCACCTCAATCAATGTTACAATACATTTCATTATGATATATCCTCTGTGATCATAATTGCTGAGGGTAGGCATTCCCATAGTTAGCACATAAAACAATCTAATAACATGTAGATATTTCAGAAAGTCATCTTTATTGGAATGTTTCCCAATGTAGACATGCCTACATATATAGGCCCATGTTTGGATGATTATCTATATGTAAATTCACCGTATATATGATGTGTACAAAAATCCTGAAATTGCAGCTCGGATGGCTGAAAATAGATCCAAGGTCTTCTTATCTCTTTCACTTGATCATTCGGGTACAAGTCTAGCCATGCGAATATATGATTTGTAGTCAAAGATGGAAAGACATCGTTTGATTACCAGCCAATAATGTGAGTTGTTAACAAACGTGAGAGAACCCCCATTAATTTCAATGGCCCTCAAGGTACTGCAGTACATTTCGTAAGGCGTGAATAGATGATTTGATGTCGAACGCTAAACAAAATATTTTAGTCAATGGTCCGAAAGCAAGGATCTTGTTGATGTTGTAACAAGCCTCATGGTACTGGAATTTGATGTTTCTAAGTGAACTTCCTGGATATTGATTTGTTTTCAACAGGAAGTCACTTTATTGCAAAACTAGAGTTACTAATTTTGGAGACAAGGGTATGATTTGATATAGAAATTTTTAGGGATGACGGTCATGAGAATGAAGTTTTATGAGTATTGTAGACGAATGAAGGATCTCACTAGATGACTTCTCTTGAACATATCAGTGACACTGTGATGAGTTGGCAGCATTGACCCAAAAACGAAGTGAAGGTATGATGAACCATAGGTGTGAATGAACCATCAAGATGATTACCCAACCCAAACATTCAAGGACATGGAGTGAAGGAAGTGTCATGTTCAAGAGCGACTTGCTACCATAAAGAAAATATTGCTCATTTTTCCCAAATTTTCCCCGGTCATTTGTTGGCCAGTACCTCTTTATTTTTTAACAAGCTTGAGGAGGGTAACATTTGATTGAACTATAATTCAACCCTTAGGGCGAATAAAGTATCGCTATTTAATAATTTAACGATTCTAGCGATGAATGAAGCTCGATTCTTGCCATGATCGACAAGACTGTCACTATTTTATGTTTTAACGATCTTAACGACAGTGATAGCCCGATCCTTTTTCATATTTAGAGAGTCTGAAAAAGAGGGTGAAAGAGAACTCCATAATCACTTTTACATAAATTTGTCACTCAGATTCGAAAAAGTGTAAAATGATATCAGAGAGAACCACTTTGGTCATGTTTAACCAAGGTATTATTTTTTCGTAAATAATCTATCTCAGTCTGGAAAAGGGTTAAACATATACTATGTAGATATCAATTCATTTACTTTTACAAGCTTGAAAAGACAAGTGCTCGACAACATTTTCACATTATAGGAGTTTGAAAAGAGCTGAAAGAGGACTCCATGTGTTCCTTTTTCAGTGTTATGGAAGCTCTAAAAAGAGATAAAATTGCGCTTCAAATCCTTTTTCGTTTTTAAAAAAGCTCGAAAAATAAGGAGAAAAATCATGCTTTGTGGTCAAGTCATTCTTTAATAAATCTGCACGACTAATCTGTTCATCAGTTGTATTTCCTATTCACAGCAACATCAAACAGATTAAAAATACATGTTTCATGATAAAAAATAATAAAAATATAGTCATAGAAATAAATTTAACTTGCAAACAATTAAATTACTATTTAAAAGCAGTTTTATTATTCATTTTTACCATTCCATAGTTACCATTTGCATTTTGGAGCTTTGAACCTGATTTTTCCCCCAAACTTTAGTTTTTGATTGCGTGCAATAGGTAAGAATTATTTAAATGCCCCCTACAAGAGAATATGCCCCCCAAACTTCATTTCATTCACCTAAGTAGATTACTGGTTACTGATAGTTGGAGGGAATGAAGGTTTGTTTGGAGAGGATTTGTTTCATTTTTTAACGAGGTTGACATAAGAAAAAAAAAACTATCCTCATAGGAACCTGTTTCGTTTATCGAGGTTTACACAGGAAAAGAACTATCCTCATCACCTGATTCACTTTTTAACGAGATTGACATAGGAAAACAACCTTCCTCATAACGTGTTTCATTTTTTAACGAGGTTGACACAGAAAAAGAACCACCCTGATTGTCCATTTGGACTAGTGAGTGTGTGATGGAAAATACGTAGTCTAACGGAGTCATCATTTAAGGAGTTTTATGAGCACCACAAATGATAAGTTATAACATGCGTTGATGGGTCTCCTCTAGGGTTTCCATTGAATTTTTGAAATTTCGAGGGTAATTTCTGTGAAATCACCGGCCGCCAAGGAGAATAATTGATGGAATTAGCTTGATATTGCACTGAAGATGTAAATAAAGGATCAATTCGTTCAGTACACATAAAGGAGGAACCAGATAGGATTCCAGATGATGACATGATTGAATTCAATGGACAAAAAATTGAAGATGAAGCAACAATAGATGTTGTCGCAATTGAAATAGATGGTTCAGTCTGGGATGTTATCTCAGCCATGGTCAAATGACCCAATGCATACCCTATATAATCTATAAGAAATCGAAGTGAAAACAAGATCAACAAAAGCAGAGGAAACAATTGAGGAAAATACTCGTACAGGTAAAGGTCCCCCCCAAAGTGGTTTGGAGTTAAAGGTGTATCGTCTTCTGGGATTTCTTCAATTGCAATTAAACTAGGTGGAAGAACTTCACCATCAGGCCCAAAGTAAATTTTAGGTGGTTGAATGTGCGATATTGGAGTTTCAATGGCTACAGAAATTTGTGGGATGACCAACATAGGAACAAATTCTGGTTTTTCGACTTCTAAATTCAAAGTTTCTGGAAATGATGTGACGGGATCTGGATCGATTTGAAGTTGAACAACGTCAGGTCTAGGAGGTATGGTCTCACTACTTGGATGGATCATGACCACGGGTAGTTGTGAAGACTTTGTTTCGACAACAGTAGATGAACCAGGATGTGTAGAAAAAACTTGAGCTAACTCTGGTTGAAATTTTAATGGTTCACCAGAGGTACGAATTATACTTGATTTAGTAGATCATGATCACCTTCGCCCAATAGAAGTAATTTACGGTGGTAAAGGTGGTTTTAAAGCTAATCTATGGGAACGATGGGGGAAATTATTTTGTTCTTCCATGATTATTGATTTATTTTAACCAAAGAAAAAAAATAAACAAAAAGAGGGTAATACTAGGAAAAAGGGATTACCAAGAAACTGTGAACTGTAGAATACTCGATATACCTGAAAGTACATGGATGAGCTACGATGCACTTACCTACATGGAGTGAGGTATCACACTTGGAATGTATCGCAGACAAGTTAACGACAACTGCTATGTTTTACATCACCATAACACGTCTCTAGCATATACCTTCTAAATGTTATCGTTATGTTTCCAATGCTTTGTTAGGTAAATTGAGATTAATTTTATGTTGATCTTGCTTAAAAATTTTCCTTTCAAACGTACCACGATGATGTATGTAGAAATTCCTAAAATGAAAACTAAGAATGATAAGCAATCTTTTCACTTTTAGTTTTTTCAATGAATGACTTAGCTACTAAGGGAAGAGAGAAAATAATTTGTGAGCAAACAAATCATGGAGCACAAAACTAAATGCAGATTTCCTAATGTTCCTTTTTGCAAAGCACACAATCCTACATGCAAATGCAAGTTTTTCTTTTCAGTTTCTTTAATGTTATAAATGAAGAAATGAAACTAAGTGCATCAAACAATAAACAAATACTTTTTACTTTCGAGAAATGACTAATACAAAAAAAAATTCTCTTTTGAAGGAAAAAAGAGGATTTCAACAACAATTTCTCCTATCAAGGAAATGTATAATTTATGAAAATTTCCTATTGGGAAAGAAAATGGTCTTAATGCAACTATAAAAAATACTTTGAAATAAACTTGTCAATGATAAAGAAAAACTTTTTTTTTTAAAAACATTGAACAAATTTTATTCAAAGGAGGAAGAAATATATAGGAATCACTGGTCAATTGAGGATCAAACTTTTTCAAAACACAACAGCAAACGAAACTGAAGTTGTTGGCATGTGTTGTCCTTGATTGTTGGTGATATGATGCAATGTTTTGTCCTTGATGGCAACCTATTTGATGAATTTGTTCTTGATGGAAACATATTGTACTTGATGGAAACCTCTTGATAAATTAAGGAGGAGATTGTTGGCAATGTGATACAATGTATTGAATTTGATGAAACCTGCTTGATGAAGTTATTAATGATGTATCTACAGTAACAGAAGAAAGGATTTCCAGTAAGTGCCAGAAAAATGATAAATATGGTGTGTCACAAAGCATACGCGGGTTAGTTAAGGCGAAGTAGCGTATGCACACGGAAAAGCACGTACCAAGTCGCGTATGCCCTATTGCACTTTAAATTTATATAACTAGGGGAATTTACCATGGTATTGACCCATTGTATTGAGCGCTGGATTATCTATTTGATCCAACCCAGGAATACCATTGGTATGATGTGGTTTTGGCTCATGGTATTGACAAAGGCTAAATCTATATAAGGAGAAGAAGATCATGGTGCAAGAGTGTGCATGAGTAAGGGTTATGAATGAATAAATATTTCTAAGGAATATTTGCATGGAGGAACTCTGTTCTTTATTGATAGATCTGAATCTATGATGCACCTATGAAGAAAATGATGAAGAGGGTTCTCTAGATCTGAAATGTATATGTATTTCCTAGATCTGTTCATGGAATGTTTAGATCAGAGATGAGGCGAAATACTTTATGGAGTGAAGGATGAAATCTAAGTTATTTATCTAATTTGAAGAGCTGCACAATCCTGAAAATTTACAGATGTATACATAGGTTTGCTTCAGTAAAAGCGTGTGTATACACAGGTTTGATTAAGGAAAAGCGCGTATGGGCAGATAGAGTTTTCTAAAGAATGCACTGAAGTATACGCGGTTTGGTCTGCATGAAAGCGCGTACATACGCAGGTTCAGTGAAATAAAAGCGCGTATGGAATCTAGGGTTTTACTGAAGTATGTAGTATGAAATTTCTGATCTGTTCTGTTGTTTTACTGCTATCTGTCAATGATGTATTCATACAGAACTGGTTTGTTTGAATGATGAATATAATGCTGATTATGTTAATTGAAGATCAAGTTGTTTGTTGATTGGTTCATGATTCAATGAATGAATTGATGAGGTCATAAGTTTCAGTTTGATGAATGTTGAGCTTAAATGTGTGGAGTGAGTCCAGTCTGAAAATGAGATGAAAAGTGGCCTACAAGTTGTGTTGCATGGAAGCTGTTGGACCCAGTTTGAAAATTGATGAAACATGGTCCGCAATGGTGCTGAAGGTCGAAGCCTTCAGTGAGGGGGTTGTAGCTCCCTTCCAGTGGTAGCTGGTAAACGAGTGAAGGGGGTAGTGGCTCCCTTCCAGGAGAGGCTGGTAAACGAGTGTAGGGGGTAGTGGCTCCCTTCCAGGAGAGGCTGGTAAATGAAAGCAGGGGGTTGTAGCTCCCTTCCAGGAGAGGCTGGTAAACGAGAGAAGGTTGTAGCCTTCTGTATGTGGGTGCCTGCGTGCTGGTATGATTCTACACCAGTACATGGTTGTACGATGTTTTCTTTATAATAAAATATTGAAGACTAAAACGACGACAACGGTGGTTTTCTCCCGACTTGGGTTTCCACCTTAAATCCTAGTGTTCATGTGTGTTTCTTATGTGTGATGGTTTATTCTATTATTAATACACATGCTTACTTCTAACTAAACATCTGATGAATAAATGATCCATAGATCCAAGTAAAGAATTAAATGCATAATGAGATCTCTGTGTATACGCGAGTTGTATAAAGGATATCCGCGTGTATACGCGAGTTGGCTTCACTAAAGTAGCATATGGGTTTTAGAGTATGAAAAAGTAAAAATTTTTGAGTATGCCCTAAATAATAATTCACCCCCCCCCCCCCCCCCTCTTAGTATTTTTCCCAACAATTGGAATCAGAGCAGGTCCTTCCGAAGGAGCTTGATAGCTTGAAGGAGATTCGTCACAATGGGAAAGAAGTAAAGGAAGAAGGCTACTCAAAGAAAGGAGATATCTCAGAAAACATGTGCAGCAGAAAATGAAGAAGATGAAACAGGTAGTGATTGTTGTTCTTCGGATTTATTTTCTTATGCATGCAATGGTGAAGATAGTGAAAGTAATATTGTGGATCAAGAAACAGTTCTCAAGATCCAAGTTGAAGAAAAACAAAGATTATTTAATAGGAGAGAATCTATCTACAAAGATATGATCTCTAGACTGAAAAGGTTGTACGATGATGTAGCTAATCGAAGTAAGGGACTTGAAGCAGAAACCATCTGTCTGAAAGCAGATCTCGAAAAATCAAATAAGAAGAATGAAGAACTTGAAGCAGAAATCATCTATCTAAAATAATATCTGGAAAAATCAAACAAGAAGAATGATGAACTTCTACAATCATTTGAATAAAAAAGACTTAAAGCAGAAATCATCTCTCTGAAGGCAGATCTTGAAGCATCAAACAAAAAGAATAAAGAACTTCTACAATCATTTGAAGAAAAAGGACTTGAAGCAGAAATCATCTCCCTCAAAGAAGATCTGGAAAAAGCTAATAAGAAGAATGAAGAAATTTTACAAACTATTGAAGAACAAGAGTTGAAGGAAGAGATTATAAAATTGAATGATCAAGTAGAAGAAGGAAGAAGGAAAGAAGAAAGCATGAAGAAGCAATGTGAAAGTTTGGAGGTTGAGGTAAATATTTTGAAAGATAAGTTAGAAGAAAAAGATAAACTCTTGAGGTTTCAAGATAGTACTAAGATTCTGGATAATATTCTTAGTAGTCAAAGGTCTCCCTCTGTTAAATTTGGTCTTGGTTTTCATGAAACTGTTAAAAGAGAATCTAGTTCTCAAGGAAGTGTTAAAGATTCAAAGGATATCAATGTAAAATCTAAAGTGTTGGAAGAAACAAAAGGTCAACCGACAGTCATGAACTCTCAAAAAAAATCATTCCCTCCTAAATATAGAAGTATCATTAATGTTGAATGCTTTAAATGTCATAATTATGGGCATGTTGCAGCCAATTGTAGAAGCAAATAATTTCAGTCACATACAAACAAATTCTACACAGAAAGGTACTCTGGTTTCTTCAAGGGATATTGTTTTTCATGTAGCAAGTATGGTCATAAAACAGCTGATTTCAATAGAAAAAAGGATAGAACAACAAATTATGATCCTTATGCTTACTTTTCTGGTCATGCAAGATTTTATGCCTGTAACAAGTATGGACATGTAGAAAAATAATGTAGGATGAATAGATCTGAGAAATTGGAGAATTTTCAGCACACTAAAATAAATTTCAAGCAAAGCTGGAAAAAGAAGGAGGACCGATCAGAAACGTAGGGAATATTGACCCTACTGCAGTCATCCGCTTCTAAAGCTTACTTCTCATAATGACTGCAGGGATGATGTGAGATACATTATATGGATTAGTAATGTATCATCACAGGGGGAGCAATGTATAATGATTCCCATGGTTGGTTTGGTAATTCTGGTTATGATTATTTCTGATAGTGCATCTGATGTGAAGAAGACAGGTACAGGTGGTACAAATTCAGGGGGAGATGAAGGTGTGAAATTTTTAGTATTTCACTTTCCATACGCAGGTTTCGTGAACAAAAGCCGCGTATACACGTGAGTTCCTTTGGAGAAAGAAGCGCATGCTTTTCTGTTAAGGAAAACAGTGAGATGGCTCAAGAATAGAAGCACAAGTTTAGGGGGAGTATCAATCTGACAGCTAATGTCTGCATTGTTGGCATTGTATCTGATTATTCCTTAGCTCTTGCTCAAAATGATGATGACATGATACGTGGTTTCTGATGATAAGATTATGGATGAGCCTTGTTTTCTTTTTGTTGAAAAGTATCTTTTGTTTTTTCTCATGGATGAGTGGGAAGCCTTATGATTCAGAGATAAGAATAGATCATGTAGAGTTTGTTTCTATGGATGAGATCCTTTTTCTACGCACATTACCTCATGATGAATCTTGAATATCTTGGTAATATTAGATCACATGGATGATTTTTTGTTACAGAACCTGTTCTAATATGATAATTCCTCTTGGGAAGAATATGTTGATGTTGCAAAAGGTCTGAAGGCCTGGTTACTGATGTACTTATGCTGCAACTATTGAATGACACTTGAAAACATGGATACATTGTGCCACTCTATATATCCCACATATTTTTCTACAAAAAGGGGGAAATGGAAATTTCACCTTTATAAAGACAAGAGATTGAGATGATCACTGGTTTCTACAGAAAGATACTATGATGCTCGATTCATAGACCCGGTCACACGTTGATGATACTGAACTTTATTGACATACAAGAATTGGTGTTGATGGATACATATGCAATTATAAATGAAGACGATGGTGACATATGTCCTTCTACATCAAATAGCAACAATGTAGAAGGTGAACCCAATGAAGCAATAGAAGAAGATCTATCTGAAAAAGTCTCTCAGACAGAAGCTCGAAGTAGTCTATGCCATGCAGAAGAGAAGATCTGTTTAAACTCAAAAGATTAATTTGGATATGCGGGTTTCCTGAAAGATAGTCACGTTTATTCACAAGTTCATACACATAAAACCACGTATGGGTATTTGCTGACAAAATTCTTCTGGGTCAACATTCTTTCAGCACAGCGGAAGTACTGTTTGGTATCTCTGATGATGTTTCATCTCTTATATTTTTGTTTCATTCTCTGATATTGGGTGAAGATGCCTTGATGATTGGCTCTTGAAAGTGTTCAGGTTGCACAAGCTAAGGAGGAGTTTTGGTCATACGGAAAGGATGCATTGGATGCACAGTTTCAGGGGAAGCATTAGCCCTGCTGAATGTAATGCATTGTTGGCATTATGATGATTCTGAAATATGATCTCTTTCTTGAGGTCCTTTTGGTATTTGTTGTAAAGGGTCATATTTGTAATTTGATGAAAAGGTCATGTTGAGACCTATGATGTAAAATTTTAATATTCAGTCATGTAAGGACTTGTTCAAATATATAAACTCACTTGGTTGGGTACTTGAGTCAAATTTGTAAACCCACATGGTTGGGTAGTTGAGTCAAAATATGTAAACCCACTTGGTTGGGTACTTGAGTCACATATGTAAATCCACTTGGTTGGATCATTGATGTAAGTATGAGTCCTTGGTGATAGGAAAGGTCATAAAGTCATGTGCTTCATTGAAAAAAATATGTTTGAAGATTCAGCATGAACTCAGGGGGAGCATGGCAACTTCAATGCACATCAGATCTACAAAGCTCTTCTTTCTACATGAGGAGGAGAACCTAGTTTTGGTTTTCATCCGCCCTTTGCCCTTGATGTCAAAGGGGGAGAGTAACATGGTGTTTGAATAAGGAGAGAGCATCATGTTGTTTGCATAATGGTCATATTCAATGTATCTATCTGTTGTTGTGATCAAACACCATCATGGTTGCCATCAAGTCCAAAGGGGGAGATTGTTGGCATGTGTTGTCCTTGATGGCAACCCACTTGATGAAATAAGACTGTTGGCGATATGATGCAATGTGTTGTCATTGATGGCAACCTATTTGATGAAGTTGTTCTTGATGGAAACGTATTGTACTTGATGGAAACCTCTTGATAAATTAAGGAGGATATTGTTGGCAATGTGATACAATGTATTGACTTTGATGAAACCTGCTTGATGAAGTTATTAATGATGTATCTATAGTAAAAGAAGAAAGGATTTCCAGTAAGTGCCAGAAAAATGATAAATATTATGTGTCACAAAGAATACGCGGGTTAGTTAAGGCGAAGTAGCGTATGCACACAGAAAAGTACGTACCAAGTCGCGTATGGCCTATTGTGCTCTAAATTTATATAACCAGGGGAATTTACCATGGTATTGACCCATTGTATTGAGTGCTGGATTATCTATTTGATCCCGTCCAGGAATACCATTAGTATGATGTGGTTTTGGCTCATGGTATTGACAAAGGCTAAATCTATATAAGGAGAAGAAGATCATGGTGCAAGAGTGTGCATGAGTAAGGGTTGTGAATGAATAAATATCTCTAAGGAATATATGCATGGAGGAACTTTGTTCTTTATTGATAGATCTGAATCTATGATGCACCTATGAAGAAAATGATGAAGAGGGTTCTCTAGATCTGAAATGTATATGTATTTCATAGATTTGTTCATGGAATGTTTAGATCAGAGATGAGGCGAAATACTTTCTGAAGTGAAGGATGAAATATGAGTTATTTATCTGATCTGAAGAGCTACACAGTCCTGAAAATTTACAGATATATACGCAGGTTTGCTTCAGTAAAAGCGCGTGTATATGCGGGTTTGATTAAGGAAAAGCGCGTATGGGCAGATAGAGTTTTCTAAAGAATGCAATGAAGTATACGTGGTTTGGTCTGCATGAAAGCACGTACATATGTAGGTTCAGTGAAAAAAAAGCGCGTATGGAATCTAGGGTTTTACTGAAGTATGTGGTATGAAATGTCTGATTTGTTCTGTTGTTTTACTGCTATCTGTCAATGATGTATTCATACAGAACTGGGTTGTTTGAATGATGAATATGCTGCTGATTATGTTAATTGAAGATCAAGTTGTTTGTTGATTGGTTCATGATTCAATGAATGAATTGATGAGGTCATAAGTTTCAGTTTGATGAATGTTGAGCTTAAATTTGTGGAGTGGGTCCAGTCTGAAAATGAGATGAAAAGTGGCCTACAAGTTGTGTTGCATGGAAGTTGTTGGACCCAGTTTGAAAATTGATGAAACGTGGTCTGCAATGGTGCTGAAGGTCAAAGCCTTCAGTGAGGGGGTTGTAGCTCCCTTCCAATGGTAGCTGGTAAACGAGTGCAGGGGGTAGTGGCTCCCTTCCAGGAGAGTTTGGTAAACAAGTGCAGGGGGTTGTGGCTCCCTTCCAGGAGAGGCTGGTAATCGAGAGCAGGGGGTTGTAGCTCCCTTCCAGAAGAGGCTGGTAAATGAGAGAAGGTTGTAGCTTTCTGTAGGTGGGTGTCTGCGTGCTGGTATGAGTCTGCGCCAGTACATGGTTGTACAATGTTTTCTTTATAATAAAATATTGAAGACTGAAACGACGACAGTGGTGGTTTTCTCCCGACTTGGGTTTCCACCTTAAATCCTGGTGTTCATGTGTGTTTCTTATGTGTGATGGTTTATTCTGTTATTATTACACATTCTTACTGCTAACTAAACATCTGATGAATGAATGATGCATAGATCCAGGTAAACAATTAAATTCATAATAATATCTCTGTGTATACGTGAGTTGTATAAAGGATATCCGCGTGTATACGCGAGTTGGCTTCACTAAAGTAGCGTATGGGTTTTAGAGTATGAAAAAGTAAAAAGTTTTGAGTATGCCATAAATACTGATTCACCCCCCCTCCCCCCCTCTCAGTATTTTTCCCAACAAAATTAAATTGCAAAGGAAAATTCAATGGAGTTTAGCCACTCTTAGGGGTCAATGCAATATCCAAAGGGAGACAGTGCCCTGCAAAGCAGGTCTGAAAGGGAGAAAGTGCTATGAAAAGCATTGTGTCCTGTCTGAGGATGCATTGGGCACTGTATAGAAAAAAAATACTAATGTTTAACACACTCTCTCTGCAAAATAAGCTTTGAAAATGTTTAATATTTGTGTATAACAACTACTGGGTGGATAAACAGAACAGTTCAGAGGTTGTAAACACCTAAATCTAAGAGAAATCTCCCCATCATCACCAATTTATTGGGCAGAATTGTGTATTACAGATTAAACACGCTTCCCTAGATAGGTGCTAGTCTAGAACAATAGGTGAAAGATTACACAACCATTTTTCATAACTCAGAATAAACACATAGAGAGGATTGGAGGCCTACTTGTTTAGTCACTTCCAAATGGCTCCTTCCTGTCGCTTCTATTGCAACTTCAAATTCAAGCGGTTTGTGGCAGAATGATTCCTGCAAGAAAGAACACTGAAACAATAGAATATGCAATAATATAGATGTATATTAAAGTTAGTTATCTAAATCAGTTAAGCATAAACCATCTACATCAACTAAGATCTTACAACATGGAAAATCAAAGCCAATATAGATGCATATAGGGAAAAACAAGTTGCATTCTTTATTGATAATAGAAGGAGAGGTTACAACCAAATGACTGATTTGGAGTGACCCTTCTAGCATTGATCCATAGCCACATCAAAAAACAAGCATCTCCAGCAGCAGTTACACAAAACGAAGATCTCAATTGAAAATCCTCCAACATTTCTCTACTCAAATTCTTCTCCTTTAAGCACTCAAATCCATGCTCAATTTATAGATGAATTGAAGGTAGTTTCTCAAACAATAAATTTCCAATAATATTCGAGACACGTTCCCAATCTTGTAGATGTCAAATGGACACTTGGATCTGAATATTGAAACATGTGAACTCTTCTAGAAGGCACTGACCAAGTGGAGATTCTGAAACAATGAGAATTTCACTCCCAATATGACCAACGCACTATTTAATGTTAGGAAGTGCTTTGCATAGTAGCCTTACATGGGGATACATGTCTTTTCCATGCATTTAGTCCCTTTAGAGGCAGCGTTGGTGAGCTCCCACATGTTATATAAGAAGCTTCAAACCTTGGAACCTTTGCTTGATGAAAGTCTTGCTTGATTTGTCTTCTTCTTGTCTTAAGGCATATAACAACTTGAAATGATGGGGAATGATAGACCCACAATTATTGGTCATGGAGATGATGTCCAGTTAGCTAGGTCATTGCGAATGGTGCCCAAATTGACCTATAACAATTGGAGTCTGGAAAGATCTGAAAGAAGACTCCAGTGGTTCCTTTTTCATTGTTATCGAAGCTTGAAAAAGAGATAAAAGTGTGCTTCAAATCCTTTTTAGTTTTCAACAAAGCTCGAAAAATAAGGAGAAAAGTATGCTTTGTGGTCCAGTCATTCTTTAAATAAATATGCATGACTAATCTGTTGATCAATTTTATTTCCTGTTCAGAACAACATCAAATGGATTAAAAATACATGTTTCATGATAAAAACATAATAAAAATATAGTCATAGCAATAAATTTACCTTGCAAATAATTAAATGACTATTTAAAAGCAGTTTTACTATTCATTTTTACCATTCCATAGTTACCGTTTGCATTTTGGAGCTCTGAACTTGATTTTTCCCCCAAACTTCAGTCGTTGATTGCAGTCGTTTCTGTGGACGGATTTTGTCACCGTTTGATCTAGGTTAGTGCCATGAACCTCCTCTTTGTTTTGGTAATCATTTCAACTCCAATTCCAGCAAATTTTTAGAGTTTTGAGTCCCATAGGGTAAATTCTGCCCAAATTGTGGGCAACACACCCTTGAATGTTGAAACCTGCGTTGCATAGAAGGTACAATGAAGGGTACTTGCATGTGAAAATTATTGTCTCTTCTCAGGGAGTGCGTTGAGCGCAATTTAAGTTTTTTTTTCATATATTGCCCAAAATTTGCATATTTTTTTGCAATGAATGGAATCTAATGGATCCTATGGTTATATTTCAGGTTTCCATCGGATTACAATGACGATTACATGGAGGGAAAAAGAACATGAAGAACAAGATATGATTGCCTTGAATGATCCAGGTACTGTAAGAGCCCTAAGAGATTGTGGATTGCTAAAGTACTTCAAATTGTCGAGAATGAGGCAACAAATAGAGATTCTCGAGTTCTTAGTTCGGGCAGGGGATCTGACGATAGAGGAATTTCATATTAAGAGCCAAGTGGTTCCCATTATAGTTGAGTATGTGTATTTTCTCACAGGTTTGTCGAGGACAGGTTTTCCCATTTCATTCTATGGGTCTACCGTTGGAGGAGAGATGGTGAGGGATTATATCTTGAAGTATTTCTACCTAGGGGAAGAACCTAGCAAAGATGGAAGAATAAACATCCGGAATGTAAGAGATTTTCCTTTGAGAACTATCCTTTTCACAATCGCTATACTTTCTGGCACCATAACACTACATGTAGAGAATAGATCATATATGCAGTATGCGCTAGAGTGCTTAGAGCCAATAGTCTTCAACTGGTCTGAAGCTGTTCTATCTCAGATAAAGGAACAACTAAACAAAGCAAAAGGAGGAAAGAAGAAAATTTTCAATTATGGTTCTATCCTTATATCCTTCTCTTTAGCATGGATTCCATTGATGCAGCCACAACATATGACCCTAGATATAGCTAGTCCTAGAGATCCTCGGATGCAAAGATGGGTCAAACTCATGAGTCGACATGCAGGTCAGTCGAGAGTTGTGTTCTCTACTGCATTATTTACTTGGTTCTGACGACATATCGTCACCATTGATGATTACGCTTACGCAGGTGTTGATTTCAGAGGAGATCCAGATTTACTATTACCAGAAGGCCCTCAATGGGGTGCAATGGGTAAGAATATTTTGACCATATGTTTTGATTTTCCTAAGGTTTATACAATGTTTTGTGTTTTTTATGTTTTCCCAAGACTAAACTAAATATTTGATGTAATTCAGATGTTGTTCGTGTTCAATCAGTAGAGGAACCAGTACGCGAAGCAGATGAGCCAGCAAAGAGGGATGTCAGGAGAGCAATCCTTCAGGACCTTGATATGGCTGAGACTCTGACTGAGCTTCGGTAGCACATAGAGGGATTGACCTTCCAAATTCTGGATTGCCGGATCGAAGAGCTTCCCATGCGACTGCAGCGACACACTATTAGGGTTCCTAACCGCTGGATGCGGTTGCTTCGTAGGATTGCTGGATCTATAGCATGTTACCACGAGCACCACTAGTTTACTTGTGAAATTTTGCATACATTTTAAGGTTAGATGACCAATGTGTCTTAGGAACAAATTTTGTAAAAACCTATAACTATCTATCTATGTGTTCTTAGAGTTTTTCTTATGTTTATTGTGCAATCCTATTCAATGATGTGAATGTTTCCTTTACCTATGTTGCAAATGTCCGTCTAAAACTTGATTAGCTACTGAATCAGTCAATGTGTTCAAATTTCTAGAAATGTGTTGATATTGAATAAAACCAAAATGTATTTCCAAAAGTCGAACTCTTAGGAACAATCTAAGAAGTGTTGGATTTCTAACAGTATAAATACTAGTAAGTCGTAATACCACAAGTTGTGAGTCTAACCTTACGATTATGTGATTAATACCAAATGAAATGGCATAAGAGAGAATTTCGATCAACTTGCTATATTCAATGATATTGTTTGTCGATATACCAATACAAATCAATTGAAAACTCACTAACTTGTCGTTCGGAGCGAAAATGGCCCACTCTGCCAAGGATAGATTCTGCGTACTACGACTAGCACCATCAGCATATCCAACAAATGGTTTCGAAGATTCAGACATCTGTAATGAAATGTAAAGTGGATTACTAACGTCAAGAAAAATCTAAAAACAAATTAAGTTAGTGAATGCAAATCAACAACATATATACAATATAATACAAAATATTACTATGCTCATGATTAAGCATAATAACGTTTGAGATACAACCCATTTCTAGGTTGCGCCAATGGAATTCCATCTTAATCAACTAACTCGTAGGCACCTTTAGCAAGAACTCTTTTGAAAATATAAGGGCCATGCCATAATGGCTCAAATTTCCCTGCACCTATTACATCAACTTCTTGATCGTAAAGAAGGACCAAGTCACCCTCTGAGTAGATGCGAGGCTAGACATTTTTGTTGTATTGCACCTTTATATGTCTCTTACATGCTTTGTTGGCCAATTGGGCTTCACGACATGTTTCATAAAGATGGATTAGGTTAATGAGACACGATTTTTCTTCTGAGGTGTGAGGTAACAAGTATATTGTGAGTTTTAACGATGATATTTCACATTGGATTGGTAAGATAGCTTCGAGTCCATATATCGATTGGAAAGGAGTAAATCCGGCCGCATTTCTTACCGAGGTTCGATATGCCCACAAGGCAGGGTACAGGATAAAATTCTAGTTTCTTTTACGAACTCCTATCATTCTTTGAAGCATTCGTTTAATAATTTTATCAATAGCCTCAACTTGTCCATTTTATTGTGGATAATAAGGAATAGAGTTATCATGTGACAATCCTAACTTGGCAGTTAATTCAGACATCATGTGGTTGCAAAAATTCTTCCCATGATTTGTAACTATAGCCCGTGAGACCCAAAACCGTGCAATAACATGATTAAAGAAAAAAAATGTAGCTGTCTGTCCTGTGTTATTAAATGTAGGCATCTCTTCGGCCCATTTGGTAAAATAGTCGACTGCGACAATAATATAACCATGCCCCCCAGACGAACGAGGGTTACAGGTCATGAAGTCAACACCCCATTTTGTAAATGGTCCAGCAGAGATGACAGGATGAATTGGCGCTGGTGGTTTGTGGATTTTACGATAAAAAATCCGGCATGCATGACAAATTCTGACAGCGAGGATGAAATCTCAAAAAATATTAGTCGAAAAGTAAGTAGCACAGATCTTTTGTGCGGTAGAAAATATAGATAAATGTACACCACAAGCTCCAGCATGATAATCATTTAACACTTTTTCGGCCTCCTCATGAGTGAGGAACCTCCTTAAAATGGTATTGACACCACGATGATAAAGTGTATCACCGACAATCAGATAATATTTGGCTTGGTATCGAATACGTCGCTGGTCAGAGCGAGAGGCCTTACGTCAAAAATTTTGGGTTTGGAGATAAATGATGAAATCCCCATACCAAGGATCAGATCATCTGATTAGAAATAGAGACTTGTCCGGAATTGATGATTCTGAAGTAGTTGCAGTACTATTAGAGGGAAGGTCACAACGATGCTCAGCCAAAACTAAGGACTTCTTTGACTTGGATTTGATGAATTCCAAATCAAATTCCTGCAAAATGACAATCCATTCTGAATATTCGCCCCCCAGAAATTGACGTGATAAGATGTAAGTCATGGGGTTGAAATCTGAAACTATTATTGTTTTTCGGAGTAGGATATAATGGAGAAATATTTGGACAGCTTGAACGGCCGCCAAGGCTAGATTTTCTATGTAAGAGTACTTAACTTTCATATCATTGATATTACAAATCAAATAATAGATCGGATGTTCAATTCAATTTTCTACTTGGACCAATACCATAGCGATGGTCATTTCAACCACGACGATATATAGGAAATAATCATTTTGATAATTAGGAGGATACATTAATGATGCTCGAACAAGAGTGTTCTTTACAGCATCAAAAGAAGCTTGTGCAACTTGATCCCAATCAAAGGGAACCTCCTTTTTCAATAGTTTAGTAAACCCTTTAGCCATTTTGGCGTAGTTTGGAATGAACCTCCTTAGGAAGTTAGCCTTCCCTTGAATTTTTTGTATCTGAAGTAAATTTGAGGGTGTAGGTAAATCAATAATTTCTTGAACCTTCAAGGGTCTATTTGAATTCCTTCTTTTGACACTAAAAACCCAAAAAAATGACCAAAGCCACCACAAAACACAGATTTATGTGGATTGAGGCGTATTTTGTAGTGTCAGCAACGTAAGAAAATGGCTCTTAAATGGATCGGGTGATCATACTGATTTCATGAATGTGCTGGTAAATTGTCTAGACAAGGTCTAACAATGTGCTTGATGTCATTGAAAGCATAATCCATTGTGCTCTGAAAAGTTTCCCCAACATTCTTTAAACCAAACGAAGGTTTCCTATAAGCGAATGTACCCCAGGGACAGATAAATTTTGTCTTATGTTGATCATCAGGGTGGATAATGATTTGATTGTAGCCAGAAAATCCATCCATAAATGAATAAATTTCACGTCCAGCACAATCATCAATAATATGGTCGATAAAGGGTGTAGGATAGTTGTCTTTTGGACAAGCATTATTAACATCTCGATAATTGACACACACTTGGTTCCCTTTTTTTTTCGTAACAGGAATGATATTGGAAACCCATTCAGTTAGCGGAACAGGGTAAATGAAAGCACAATGAAAAAAAATTTCAACTTCTATTTTGATGGCAATGGCTTTCTTTGGATGAACAGGACGAAGCCATTGACGCAATGATTTGACATCAGGATACATATTAATAGTGTGTTCAACTATACTAGTATCTATGCCTATCATTTCCTCGTAATACCAAGCAAATACATCACTAAATTGATGAAATAAAGTGCGATATGATTCAAGTTTTGATGGAGAACAAGATACACCAACATGTATATTTTATACAACGCCAGGTTTGGTCGAAATGTCGATAAAAATCGTCTGTTCTATATTTGAAAAATTACGCTTAGAATCGATTGCATTAATTGGTAAACAATTCAAAAAGAAATTTTTGATGGATGGGTGATATAGTTCACTTAGATAGTTTTCTTCATAATCAGGAAGATGGGAACGATGATGATAATATTCCTATGGTTCTCCTTCTGCCATCATGGCTTCCAATATATTTTCATCTGTAAAAATTTTTGAGGACAATGGATCAGATGGAGTACCAAAATCCAAGGAATGATCAACCCAAACACTTGGCAACACTGATTTCAGATTTTTTTCCCAAGCCAGATAGATTGATTGCTATGCCAGCTCAATAGGGCTGGGTGGTAAAAATTGATCCAACATAGAAATTTCAGAATCAGCCGTACTCTCCCTTAAACTAAATAGAGTGGAAGAGATCAAGTGGTAGGTCTTTATGCTTGCAATTTCTGCCGACGTCACAGGTGGTGGTAATGCAAAATTTCTCATGAGACTGGAATCCTTTAAGAGTCCTACACCAATTTTCTGAATTTCGAGTTGGGGTATGTGAACAAACAGAGCACTTCCAGTTACCTACAAAGCAAAGGCAGAGAAGGATAGTTGATTAATGACTATGATAGTACCTTTATGCAGAAAGGAAATCATTCTAAATTATTTAGAAACAATTGCATTCATTGCATATACCCATGGCCTTCGAAGTAAAATATTGTAGTCAAGTGGTCCATCAACAACTTCAACATCAATATTCATTGTTTTTCCCCCTATTTCAACATGCAAGTTATTAATAATACCTCAAGTTTTATATGTACGTCCATCAAAAGCCTTCAACATTGTTGATGATTGAGATAAGCGCGGCAAGCCAAGTGTCTTCCAATAATTTAGAGACATAATGCACGTATATTCTCCCTCATCAATAATAATGCGATGAACTAGGTGATTGAGAACATTTACTTGTATGGAGAATGCCAATTCTACTGGTAGTTGCGGTACATAGCCCGTATGATTAAAAATAACAAGATTAGAATCAGTCGGATCAATTCCACCAATGGTCGACAATAAAGCCTATTTTTGGGAGGGACAGTTTTGTAATACCTCAAGAGAAGACATAGCTGAAGGGGATTGAGCCAAATCTTCAACTATATTATAATTTTGTGCAGCTCTTGCTCAAGGATTATATGTTGATTTATGAATTACTCCCTTTTGGTGGCTTAATTGTCAATTCAGGAATAACAGTAGGCGGTACTGATTCCGTAGACGGATTCGTAGTTGAGGTGTTAGGTTGATCAGTCGCCTTACTACCATAATATTTATTATGCGTTGACACCAAAATATATGTTGAAGGTTTTTCGATGGATAACATTAACACCTGGGAACTAGGGTTTGTTTCTAAAGCAACCATTTTAGTGACCGGATTTGGAAATGGGTCTATCAACACAGATGATGCATTGGAAGTCTTGATAATTTTTTAGACTTAAATGCGGTGAGGACAATCCCTAAAAAAGTGTTCCTCATTACATATTATGCATAAATAACAAGGTTTCTGAAGTCCAAACTGTTGATCAGATGATCTTTCCTACGAGTTAGAAGTTTTATTTTTCTTTGATTTCCCCTTTTTCTTACTTCCTAGTTGCTTGTCACTTTTGCCTTTGTCAAATGGCACGACATTAATTTCAAAAGTAGGAGAAGGATTAGATGAAGTAGTGTGGTGTGTGTTTTCAATGCCTATCAAGTAGTCTTCGGCATGACAGTCCTTTAATTGAGGAGGAACATTGAAATTAGATCTCGGCGCATTGGGAATTTTTTTATAGAGCATGCCAGATTGAGTGTAAATCAGATATAAATATTGGGCACAAGCGATAAATTGATCTTTTGTGACGATGCCACCCTTAGCCACATCCTGAGTTATAGATGGTAACAGGTACTTAATGAACCATTCAGCAAGTAGCTGATCGGGAACAAATGTCTTAACCATTCGTTGACGACGACGACACTCATGAATATGATCAGAAATGTGAGTAGCATTGGTCTATTTGAAGTTGGTCAACAGTTTCGTTCCAATTTTGTATCTAATAGGTAAGTGGAAATGGGTCAAAACGACAGTAGCTAATGCAGTTAATTTATCAAAAGAAGCTCTAGGTAATTCAATATAGCATTTTGCAGCCAAACCTGCGAGCATTTGCTGGAAAAGATGTAGTCGAACAGAATCATCATTTAGGGAATTTGATGAACACCATAAATGATAAGTCATTACATGAGTCGATGGATATTTTCCAGGGTTTCCATTGAACTTAGGAATATATGAGGGTAATTTATGAGGTATCACCAGCCACCAAGGAGCATAGTTGATAGGATCATTGGTTAACTGATTTAAATATGGTAGTTCTAAAGTTGCGACAAAATGAAACTATCTATTGAGGTCAGGTTGAGCATAGCCAATATAAGACGGAATTGCTTGAGCAACAGGCCTTTGAGCACCAACATAAGGAATTTTCCGCTGGTAACCCAGATAGGGGTTGTTTTGCATGGAAAACGCCCGAGGATTCTATTTACCAAAACCTGGATATGATACTTGTTGAAATTAAGTTTGAGGCATTTGCACCTGATGTTGCCAAGGTTTCTCCTCACCAAGGTTATAACCCAAATTAGGATAAATTGGATTTGGTTGATATGCATAACCAGGTTGCGATTGTGACATCCCGTAAAATGGTAGACCAACTTGTGAATAAATGATTCCTGATACAGGTTGTTGTAAATTAACCAAAGGATTTCGAGTCTGTGGACCCAACATTTGATGATATTGAGTTGAAGGACCCACATGATAAGGTTGGTGTATGATATTTTGATTCTTTAATAGGGATAAAGATGTATTTACAAGTGGTAATGAAGTGGGTGTAATAGGTTGAACCGGTTGATACGAATGTACAATTGTTTGTGTTTGGATAGGCAGAGTGGGATGCCATTGAAAAACATTCATTTCAGCATTAGATTGACCAAAAAGTGACTGAGTACTATCATGGTGGGTTACCAAAGGTTGCCCCCCAGCATATGGAGGTGAATAAGATGAAAAATATTTTTCTCCAAATGTTAGGAGTCTAGTTGATATGGGACTTAAAGGAATTGACCTAGAAGGATCAGCTTGATATTGCCCTGATGATGTGTATAATGATTCAAGACGTTCAATATTAATGATAGAAATACCAGTTAAAATACCGGATGGTGACATTGGTAAAGACCATGGTCTGGACGATGCACTAGAGAAAGTGCCAAATAATGATTTGTAGCTTGATGGGACCATAGGGCCACCATGAAAATATGACTTTGGTGAAGTTGCGAACATCGACAGGGTAGCTAGGGTAGGAACTGACATAATTGGAATATATGGCCCAACCGAAGATGTTGGTTCAAACATGGTTGTTTGACTAGATGTATACCCTTTAAAATCGACTGGAGATTGAATGGGAATAGGATCAAAAAAAGAATATGGAAACAATTGAGGAAAAGACTCGTACAAGTAAAGGTCCTCCCAAAAATGGGTTGGAGTTAAAGGTGTATCCTCTTCTGGGATTTCTGCAATCACAATTAAACCAGGTGGAATTATTTCACCGTCGGGCCCAAAGTATTTTTCAGGTGGTTGACTGTGTGATTGGGAGTTTCAATGGCTACAGAAATTTGTGGGATGACCAAGGTAGGAACAAATTCCGGTTGTTCGACTTCTAGATTCATATTTTCTAGCAAAGATGAGACAAGATCTGGATCGATTTCAGGTTGATCAACGTCGGGTCCAGGAGGTATGGTCTCACTAATTGGATGGATCGTGACCATGGGTAGTTGCGAAGACTCCGTTTCGACAACAATAGACGAACCAGGATGTGTAGAAACAACTTTAGATAACTCTGGTTGCAGTGTTGATGTTTCACCAGAGGTATGAATTGTACTTGATTTGGTAGATCATGATCACCTTCGCCTAGCAGGAGTAACTTCTGGTGGTAAAGGTAGTTTTAAAGCTAATCTACGTGAACAACGAGGGAAAGGATTTTTTTCTTCCACGATTACTGATTTATTTTAACCAAAAAAAAAAAGAAAAAAAAAGAAGGTAATGCTAGGCAAAATGGTTTACCAAGAAACTCTGAACTGAAGAAGACCTCCTCGCGAACCAAGAAGTATGGGCAGGTAATCTCCTCGAATGACGTGTTCGGTGTATCACAATTTCAAGGCGGCTGACTTGGTTCACTATGGATGGATAGCACCTAAACGTTTTCCTCCCAAATATACCCAAAGGTACGTGGAGGCCCAAGTCCATATTAGTGTCGTCTGATGCGAAACTGCATAGTGAGAGCACCCCTTTGTACTTATCATACTGTAACACTGCCTGATATACCTGAAAGTACGTGGATGAGCTATGATATCCTTACGTACGTGGAGTGAGGTATCACACTCGGAATGTATCGCAGAGAAGTTAACAATAGCTGCTATATTTTACAACACCGGAACACGTCTCTAGCATAGACCTTCTAAATGTTATCGTTATGGTTCCAAAGCTTTGTTAGGTAAATTGAGATTAATTTTATTTTGATCTTGCTTAACAATTTGCCTTTCAAAGGTTCACCGTGATGATGTATTTATAAATTCCTAAAATGAAAACTAAGAATGATCAGCAATCTTTTCACTTTTATTTTTTTCAATGAAAGACTTAGCTACTAAGGGAAGAGAGAAAATAATTTGTGAGAAAACAAATCAATGAGCAAAAAAAATCATTGAGCACAAACTAAATGAAGATTTCATAATGTTGCTTTTTGCAAAACACACAAAATCCTACATGCAAATGCAAGTTTTTATTTTCAGTTTCTTTAATGTTAGAAATGCAGAAAATAAGCGAAGTGCATCAAACACAAAACAAATGCCTTTTAATTTCGAGAAATGATGAATACAAACAACAATTTCTCTTTTGAAGGAAAAACGAGGATTTCAACAACAATTTCTCCTATCAACGAAATAAACAATTTACGACAATTTCCTATTTCAAAAGAAAATGTTTCTTAATGCGACTATAAAAATACTTTGAAATAAACTTTCCAATGATAAAGAAAAACTTTTTTAAACAAAAATTGAACAAACTTTATTCAAAGGAGGAAGAAATATATAGTATTTACTGGTCAATTGAGGATCAAAATTTTTCAAAACACAACAGCAAACAAAACTAAAGAAAATTGCAAAGGAAAATTCAATGGAATTTGGCTACTTTCATGAGTCAACGCAGTCTCCAAAGGGTGATAGTGCTCTAAAAAGCAAGCCTGAAAGGGATACAATTCTATGAAAAGCATTGTGTCATGTCTTAGGGTGCATTGAGCACAGTATAGAAGGAAAAATACTATTGTTTAACTCACTTTCCTTGCAAAATAAGCTTTGAAAAGATTTAATCTTTATGTGTAACAACTATTGGGTAGATAAACAGAACAATTTCAAGGCTGAAACACCTAGATATAAGAGAAATTATCCCCAGTGGAATGCCTACCCTCAGAAATTATGATCATAGAGGATATATCATAATGAAATTTATTGTAAGATTGATGCAGGTGACCACTCCACTTTGTTTCCTAGCCCATGACAGTGTAAAGCATCTCAATTGAAATGTTATTATTATTATTCCGACTTCATGCTTTAGGGGGAAATTGTTATAGGTCAATTTGGGCACCATTCCCATTGACCTGGTTAACTGGAAATCATCTCCAGGACCAATGATTAAGGGTCTATAATTCCCCATCATTTCAAGTTGCTAGATTCCCTAAGACAAGAAGAAGACAAATCAAGCAAGACTTTCATCAAGAAAAGGTTTCCAGGGTTTGAAGCTGATTATATAGCATATGAGAGCTCACCAACACTACCTCTAAAAAGAATAAATGCATTGCAAATACAGGTATCCCTATGCAAGGCTGCTCTGCAAAGCACTTCCCGACATTCAAGGGTGCGTTGGTCATATTGGGAGAAAAATTCTCATTGTTCTGGAATCTCAACTTGGCCACTGCCTTCTAGAAGAGTTCACATGTGTCAAGCTTCAAATACAAGTGTCCATTTGACCAAGATAAAACACACAAGATTAAATGTATAATCATAAGGTTAGACTCACAACTTGTGGTATTACAACTTATTGGTATTTATACTGTTAGAAATCCAACACTTCTTAGATTGTTCCTAAGAGTTCGACTTTTGGAAAGACATTTTGACTTCTTTGACTTCTTTGACTTGGATTTGATGAATTCCAAATCAAATTCCTGCAAAATGAAAATCCATTTTGAATATTCCCCCCCCAACAATTGACGTGATAAGATGTAATTCATGGGGTTGCAATTTGAAACTATTGTTGCTTTTTGGAGCAGGATATAATGGAAAAATATTTAGACAACTTGAAAAGTCGCCAAGGCTAGATTTTCTATGTAAGAGTACTTAACTTACATATCATTGAGATTAAAACTCGAATAATAGATCGGATGTTCAATTCCATCTTCCACTTACACCAATACCATAGTGATGGTCATTTCAACCACGACGATATATAGGAAATAATCATTTTGATAATTAGGAGGATACATTAATGATGCTCAGACAAGAGTGTCCTTGACAACATCAAAAGAAGCTTGCACAACTTGATCCCAATGGAAGGGAACCTCCTTTTCCAATAATCGAGTAAATCCTTTAACCATTTCAACATAGTTTGCAATGAACATCCTTAGGAAGTTATCCTTTCCTTGAAGTGTCTGTATCTCAAGTAAATTTGAGGGTGTAGGTAAATCAAGAATTGCCTGAACCTTCAATGGGTCTATTCAAATTCCTTCTTTTGACACTACGAGTCCAAGAAATTGACCAGAACCAAAACAAAACACACATTTGTGTGGATTGAGGTGTATTTTGTAGTGTCGGCAACATAAGAAAATGGCTCTTAAATGCATCGGGTGATCAGCCCGATTTCGTGAATGTGCTAGTAAGTCATCTAGATAAGGTTGAAAAATATGCTTGATGTCGTTGAAAGGATAATCCATTGCTCTCTGAAAAGTTGCCCCAGTGTTCTTTAAACCAAACGAAAGTTTCCTATAAGCGAATGTGCTCCAGCAACAGATAAATAATGTCATATGTTGATCATCTGGGTAGATATTGATTTGATTGTAGCCAGAAAATCCATCCATAAATGAATAAATGCCACGTCCAACACAATCATAAATAATCTGGTCGATAAAGGGTGTAGGATAGTTGTCTTTTGGACAAGCATTGTTAAAATCCCGATAATCGACACACACTCTAATGGTTCCTTGTTTTTTCATAACAGGAACGATATTGGAAACCCACTCAGTTACTGGAACAAGGTAAATGAAACCAACATGAAAAAAAAATTCAACTTCTATTTTGATTGCAGCGAATTTATTTGGATGAACAGGACGAAGTCGTTGACGCACCGGTTTGACATCGGGATATATATTAATAGTGTGTTCAACTATACTAGTATCTATGCCTGGCATTTCCTGGTAAGAACATGGAAATAAATCATGAAATTCACGAAATAAAGAGCGATATGATTCAAGTTCTGATGGAGAACAAGATACACCAACACGAATATTTTCTACAAGGATAGGTTTGGTCGAAATGTCGATAGAAATTGTTTCTTCTATATTTGATAAATTATGCTCGGAATCGATTGCATTAATTAGTAAAGAATTAGAAAATAAATTTTTGATGGATGGGTGATATAGTTCACTTAGATAGTTTTCTTCATAATCAGGAAGATGGGAACGATGATGAAAATATTCCCATGGTTTTCCTTCTGTCAACATGGCTTCCAATATATTTTCATCTGTCAAAATTTTTGAGGAAAATGGATCAAATGGAGTACCAAAATCTAAGGAACAATCAACCCAAACACTCAGTGACGCTGATTTCGGATTTTCCACTCAAGCCAAATATTATCTGATCATCGACGATAAAATTTATTGTCGTGGTGTCGATACCATTTTAAGGAGGTGCCTCACTCATGAGGAGGCCGAAAAAGTATTAAATGATTGTCATGCTGGGGCTTGTGGTGGACATTTATCTAGATTTGCTACCACATAGAAGATACTCCATGTTGGTCACTTTTGGCCTAATATTTTTCGAGATTGCATCCTCGATGTTAGAAGTTGTCATGCATGCCAGATTTTTTATCGTCAAATCTACAGACTGCCAGCGCCAATGCATACTGTCATCTCTGCTGGACCATTTACAAAATGGGGTATTGACTTCATGACCTGTAACCCTCATTCGGCCGGGGGGCATGGTTATATTATTGTCGCAATCGACTATTTTACCAAATGGGCTGAAGAAATGCATACATTTAATATCACAGGATAGACAACTGCATTGTTTTTCTTTAATCATGTTATTGCATGGTTTGGGGTCCCACAGGCTATAGTTATAGATCATGGGAAGCATTTTCGCAATCACATGATGTATGAATTAACTGCCAAGTTAGGATTGTCACATGATAATTCTACTCCTTATTATCCACAATCGAATGGACAAGTTGAGGCTATCAATAAAATTCTTAAACAAATGCTTCAACGAATGATAGGAGTTCGTAAAAGAAACTGGCATTTTATCATGTAATCCGCCTTGTGGGCGTATCGAACCTTAGTGAGAAATGTGACCAAATTTACTCCTTTCCAATTGGTGTATGGCCTGGAAGCTATCTTACCAATCCAATGTGAAATATCATTGTTAAAACTCGCAATAAACCTACTACATGACACCTCAGAAGAAGAAGCGTGTCTCCTTGATCTCATCCATCTTGATGAAATGCGTCGTGAAACCCAATTGACCAACAAAGCACATAAGAGACGTATAAAGGCGCAATACGACAAAAAATTCTAGCCTCACATCTACTCAGAGGGCGACTTGGTCCTTCTTTACGATCAAGAAGCTGATGTAATAGGTACAAGGAAATTTGAGCCATTATGGCATGGCCCCTATATTGTCAAAAGAGTTCTTGCTAAGGGTGCCTACGAGTTAGTTGATTATGATGGAATTCCATTGGCACAACCTAGAAATGGGTTTTATCTCAAACGTTATTATGCTTAATCATGAGTGTAGTAATATTTTGTATTATATTGTATATATGTTGTTGATTTGCATTCACTATCTTAATTTGTTTTTAGATTTTTCTTGACGTTAGTAATCCACTTTACATTTCATCGCACATGTCTAAATCTTTGGAACAATTTGTTGGATATGCTGATGGTGCCAGTTTTAGTACGCAAAATCTATCCTCTGCAGCGTGGGCCATTTTCACTCTGAATGGTGAATTAGTGAGTTTTCAAGGGATTTGTATTAGTAGATTGACGAAAAATATCGCTGAGTATAGCGCATTGAT
>JAXQQM020066561.1:0-23528 GCA_034641835.2 Pinus albicaulis
TTCCACTCTTTGTTGGGTATGTGTTATATTCTTTTCCACAATAGCCCCATGTGTTGTACGTTGCACCTACAAAGAGGGGGAGGCAAATGACCGTTGGGGTCCGGCAATGCCCCCAAAGAAATTTTTTTCGTGTGCGGTCCCACTCCATAAAGGCATTCAATTCATGTTTTTGTGCATGGTTTTGCACATGGTTTTTGGGGTACGATGGTTTTCTGCCCCTGGTATTTTTGTAGATCCGGTCAAGGGAACTACGGTTATGTTCTAATCCAGGGTTTATGGATTGGGGTTTATGTATGCTTCGGCATGTATATATATGTGTTGTAACACTAAAAGGAATATAATGAAAAATCGAGCTGGTCGTCCCGATTTGGGATCCAGGGGAAAATCTCTGTGTTTATCTGTTTTATGTTTTATGCTCTTGCTATTGTTTATTTTCTGTTATAAGAATCGTGTGTAGATATTTTTGTTCAGGGTTAAAACCTACATTTGGTATCAAAGTTGTTTCGGCTTCAAGGGGATGCCTTTGTTGTTGAGGGTTTTTTGCTCGGGCCTGTGGTAGACCCTGTGCAGTGGGAGATCTGCGGGATCGATTCTTGCGGTGAAAGAATATGGCGAGCGGCGGAAAGATAGAGATCGAGAAATTTAATGGTCAGAGTTTTGAGTTGTGGAAGTTCAAGATGGAGGATCTGCTGGTGGATAAAGATCAGTGGATCGCGGTAGATCCAGGTACTAAACCAATGGCAATGTCAGATGAAGACTGGAAGAAACTGGATCGGAAGGCTAAGAGCACAATACGGTTGTGTGTGTCAGATTCAGTATTGTTGAATGTATCTGGGGAAGCTACAACGAAGAATTTGTGGGAAAAACTTGGGACTTTGTACCAATCTAAGTCTCTGGTGAATAAGTTGTTCCTGCGGAAAAAGTTGTATAACCCGAGGATGAAGGATGGAGACTCGGTGACAGAGCATCTGAACGCCTTCAATACTGTGGTAAGTCAGCTGTCGTCTGTTGATATTAAAATCTCAGATGAAGATAAGTGCATCAGTTTGTTGTGCTCTCTACCAGACTCGTGGGACAGTCTCGTTATTGCAATAGGTAGCAATACAACTACCTTGAATTTTGATGACATTGTCTCAGCCTTGCTGTCGGAGGAAATGAGACGGAGAAATATGGAGGGTCAGAATGGAGATGCCTTATATGTATGAGGAAGGTCCCAAAACAGAAACAAGAATAAGGTTTCGAGTGGGAGATCTAAATCTAGAGGGAGATCTAAATCTCCTGGAAAGTTTGTAAAGGTGTGCTGGAAATGCGGAAAGAAAGGGCACTACAAAAAGGAATGCAGATCTAAAGCTCCTGAGAAAGGAAAGGGATCTGATGAAGGTCCTTCTGCAGAGGCAAAAACCACCTCGGATGAATGTGGGGATGTGTATTTGGCTTCTTCTTCAAATACACATGTAGATCATGAGTCATGGTTGATTGAATCAGGTGCATCCTTTCACTTCACTCCCCATAGGGAGTGGTTCTGCGAGTATGAGAAATATGATGGTGGTGATGTCTTCCTAAGGGATGATAGGAAGGCCAGAATCGTCGGACGTGGAAAATTCAAGTTGAAGCTGCAAGGTGGAAGGATTAGAACACTTCCTGGTGTTCTGCATATTCCTGCATTGGCCAGAAATCTGATTTATGTAAGCAAGATGGATGATGCAGGTGTAAAAACAGTGTTCGAGAAAGATGCCTGCAAGATGGTTCAGGGAGCACTGGTATTAATGCGGGGAGTTCGGACTGGAACTCTGTACAAGCTACAAGGTAGTACTGTTATTGATGGGTGTAACAGTTCTGTGGTTCCTGAAAGTGGGACGGAAAGCCTAGCTGTCTCTGGAGAAAAGACCATGCTATGACATCAAAGGCTTGGACATATTGGAGAGAAGGGCCTTCGGATACTGCATAGAGATGGTATGGTAGAAGGTATGTCTAATTGTTCTCTGGATTTCAATTTTTGTGAACATTGTGTATATGGGAAGCAGAATCGGGTGAGTTTTCCTTCTGGTGCTAAGAGGGCAAACAAGATATTAGAACTTGTGCACAGTGATGTGTTTGGGCCTGTGTCAGTTCCATCACTGGGAAAGTCTGTGTACTATGTTTCATTCATAGATGACTTCTCAAGGAACACATGGATATATTTCTTGAGGAAGAAATCTGAAGTCTTTGACAAATTTAAAGAATTTAAGGCTCTGGTGGAAAATCAGACAGAGAAGAAGATAAAGGCACTGAGGACAGATAATGGTGGGGAGTTCTGCAAGAAGGAATTTGAAGAGTTCTGTAAGAAGTGTGGCATAGCACGACAGAAGACTACTCCATACACACCTCAGCAAAACGGAGTTGCAGAAAGAATGAACAGAACACTGATGGAAAAGGCAAGAAGCATGCTCAGTGGTACCGGGTTAGGACAAGAATTCTGGGCAGAGGCAGTGGAGACTGCATGTTACTTAGTTAATATATCACCTTCATCAGCGTTGGAGGATAAGACTCCACATGAGGTATGGACTGGTAAGAAACCCTCTCTTTCACATCTAAGGGTATTTGGATGTGATGCATATGTACATGTTCCAAATGAGAAAAGGACCAAGTTGGATAATAAATCTGAAAGGTGCATCTTTATTGGGTATAAGGATGGTTTAAAGGGTTACAAGCTTTGGAACCCAGAAACAAGGAAGGTTGTGTACAACCAAGATGTGGTTTTTAGAGAGGTGAGAGACATTGTTAAACATGAAATCATACCAAAGGAACCTGAGAAGATAGAGTTTGAGCTAAAGGAGGATGAATCAGACTCTGCTATGTTGTAAGAAGATTCATAAGAGAAGAGCCACAAAATCCCAAGATCCACTTTGAGAAGACCATTGAGAGAAAGAAGGAAACCCAAAAGGTATACCATCTCTTCGTTTAGGTTTTACCTTAACTTGGCACTAATGATGATCCTTAACCGTCAGGGAGGCAAAGAGATTCATGTAGGATGAAAACCTCGCATGAGGCCATGGTTACTGAAATGACATCCTTGCAATAAAAATGAGGCATGGGATTTGGTGGAGCTGCTACCGATGAAGCCCCATCGGAGAAATGGTGTTTAAGATGAATATGAATGTAGAAAACAAGGTGAGAAATAAAAGCCTTGCCATGGTAGCAAAAGACATCCCCAAGTGCTAGGAATTGATTTTGGTGGTATTTTTTCTCCCGTTGCCAAAGTTACTTCTATTAGATTACTTTTATCTGTTGTTGCTGCATTTGATTTTGAGATAGAACAGATGGATGTGAAGACAACATTTCTTCATGGGGATCTAGAAGAGGAGATCTACATGAAGCAACCTGAAGGCTTTATGGTGAAGGGTAAGAAAGAACTAGTATGCAAGTTGAAGAAGTCTCTGTATGGGTTAAAACAGTCACCAAGGATGTGGTATCAGAAATTTGATACCTATATACGGGGACTTGGCTTCACCAGAAGCAAGGAGGATCACTGTGTTTATTTTAAATTAATTGGTGACCGTGTTATCTATTTGTTCTTGTATGTGGATGATATGTTGTTGATTGGAAATGACAAAGAAATTATCCAAGATTTGAAGACCCAACTGTTCTCCAAATTCGACATGAAGGATCTGGGTGCTGAAAACTATATTTTGGGCATGGAAATTAAGAGAGATCGGGAAAAGAGGAAGCTCTGGTTAAACCAGAGGAAGTATGTCGAGACTATATTGCAGAGGTTCAATATGCAGGATAGTAAACCGGTGAATGTTCCTATTCTTGTAGGTGTAAAGTTGTCTGCTGAACAGTGTCCCAAGACACAAGAAGAAGAGGAGTATATGTCCCGTGTTCCATATGCAAGTGCAGTGGGTAGCCTGATGTATGCAATGGTCTGTACTAGACCAGAAATTGCACATGCAATGGGAGTATTGAGTAGGTTTATGTCAAACCCAGGGAAGGAGCATTGGACAGCAGTGAAGCGGGTTTTCAGATATTTACGTGGCACTAGTGATTATGGCTTGTGCTACCAAGGAAGACCAGGATTAGAAAGAATGTTGGACATTCGTGGTTTTGTTGATGCAGACTGGGCTGGAGATCTGGACCAAAGAAGATCTACAAGTGGGTATGTGTTTAGCCTATTTGGAGGTGCAGTCAGTTGGATGAGTAAAAGACAGTCTGTGGTGGCTCTTTCAACTACAGAGGCAGAATACATAGCAGCCACTCATGCAAGCAAGGAAGCAGTTTGGTTGCAGAGATTGTGTTCAAGTATGGGGTTGGTACAACAAGTTATAAGGATAGACTGTGATAGCCAAAGTGAAATTTTCTTGGCTAAGAACCCTGCTTATCATTCAAAGACAAAGCACATTGATGTTCAATATCACTTTGTTAGAGATATGGTTTAGGCTAAAAGGGTGTTGCTGGTAAAGGTGGACACTTTGAAGAATGTTGCAGATGCATTGACAAAGTCTGTGAGCACTCAGAAGTTCTCTTGGTGTAGAGAAACAATGGGTGTTGAAGAATTGGTCCAATGACTAAGCCCTCCTGTGGCCCCCCGTGGAAAGAAAACAACAAGTGGGAGAATTTTGGGTATGTGTTATAATTTTTCCATGACTAGCCCTATGTCAGAGTGTTGTGTCTATACAGGTGGGGGTCACAATGGGGGAGGTAGCCCCATCATGGGGTTCTGTGTAGCGCCCTAGAAAATTTTTGGTGTGCGCCTCACTCATAAAGTGACCAATCTATGTTTTGTGCATGAGTTTGCACATGGTTTTGGGGTACGATGGTTTTAAACCCCTGGTATTTTGTAGATCTCGTCAAGGGAACTACGGTTATGTTCTAATCCAGGGTTAATGGATTGGGGTTTATGTATGCTTCGGCATGTATATATATGTGTTGTAACACTAAAAGGAATATAATGAAAAATCAAGCTGGTCGTTCCGATTTGGGATCCAGGGGAAAATATCTGTGTTTATCTATTTTATGTTTTATGCTCTTGCTATTGTTTAATTCTCTCGTTATCAGATTTGTCGACAATTTCGTTCGATGGTTAAAAACCTACAAATTTTACTTAGGATAAGATGTTTTTTATATTTTATGTTTTATGAAATGGAGAATGTTAATCAAATGGGATATTATGTATCACTAAGTAAGAAAAGAGTTATTACTTAAAAATTTGAGCCGTAATGTGTGAATGAAGGTAAATAATGATAATTAGGGATTAATACAGGAATTCAACATGTTCAACTAATCACCACCGAGCCTTGGGTCTAGTCCTAACAGGGTCGATAAATTCTCTCGAGCCCCTTTGAATGAGAGTCTAGAATACATAATTACCAACAGGGGATGTAAATTAGTAATTTTTACTGTGTGATGAATATTTAAAATCTTTCTTCCCACTTCTTTCTACCTACCCAACTTCAATCTAACATTTTTTCTTCCATTTTATGTGCACTTGAGATTTTCACTTTGCAGCATTTTATTCTTTGAAAAAGTATAAAAACTATCTAAATATATCTTATATCATCCGGGGGTTTGGATTAAACAGACAGCCCTCTTTATTCTCTACCTATCTATTGACTTTTCGCATTAAACTATTTGACAAATATTTATTCACTATCTAAAATATGGAAATTGAAAACATGACAAGTCAAGATTAAGTAGTTTAACTTCATCATGGATTATGGAATTTATTGACACTCTTCCATAATAATTTGCAAAAAGTAAAAAGTAGTGGCATTTAGAATTGCACACCTCTGTTTTACTTTCATCATTTTTTCTTTTGGGGTATATATATATTTTTTAAGTCCTTCGATTTTTCTTTTAGGACTTTTTACCCTTTTTTTTATTTTTTTTTAATTTTTTTTTAAATTTTTTATTTTTTCAAAATATGGGAAAACAACTTGTAGAAAGCAAGGTATGTACATATTTACAAGACTATCAATAGTCAATTCAAAATTATGAATCCCGTATTTATAGGACCGTAACAAAGGCTTCACATGGGGATGGCATCTCCCTGTGTGATATCGAGAGCACCGTCGACTAGTAGCCCGATCCTTTGAGCCAATCCCAAACATGCATTTTCTTGTTATAAAATCTCTATGATCGAAACTCTTGAACCGAATTTAGTCCTTTTTCCCGCAAACAAAAATCTGATCCTAAAACTAAAGAACATACCGTAATTCTCAAACCAAACCCATAGATATTAAATATCTTTAGGACCTTCTCCTTGGCTTTAAATCTTAATGAATTATTTAAAAAAACTAGCCGAAAACTAAATTAAAAAATTTGTTGAGAGCTTTGAGCTTATTTTCATTCATCTACCTACTCTAATCTACTAATAATCTTATTGAATCGTACTGCAAATTTCAATGAATCCATTCAAGTAGTTGTCGAAATGAATAGATAATTTGACCGCTTGTCATCAAACTTGGAAGCATGACATGATTCTGCCTTTCATACTCAAAGATATGATGTGTAATGGAAATTGTCGATATATTTGATCCTCATGGATGAAACATGTTTGCGTACTTGGGCTAAAAATAGTCTCCATATAATTTGATATAGGATCATCAAAAGCATAATGTATGATTTGTGCTTCAAGGCTTTCAATGACCAATTGATTAGTTGTATTAATAATATTAAACCCCGAAACTATTTCTTCGCCTTGTGGCTGAAATAATAATCATCCCGAATCACAAGTCAAAAGGTAGTACAATTTCCTCTTGCTTTGAGAAGGAATATTTTTCAAGAATTCTTTAGGGATATCAAAAATTATAAGACTGAAGTTTAAAGGCAAAAGTTTAATTCCATATTCATATTTTTGAGAAATCAACTCAAGAACACATATTTTAAGTTGAGGAGAACATTTTCTTGATTTCAAAATAAGAAATTCAACTCTAAAAAAATCCTCATCAAGATGAAGTTCCTAATAAGCTATCCCTTAATTCATTGAAAATCTCATGAGATGAAAGGTTTAACAATACAGACCTGTCATCTTGTATCACCATAAATGATTAGGAATATGGATTTTTTTGGTTATGTTGTTTTCCGAACTTTGAAGTTCTAGATCTTGGACAATGGAGTCACGAGGTGGACGATTTTAACCTTTGTATGTCTAATCACTATCCACCATTATACATCGTATCCGAACTGTAAAATATTTCTCAAGAAAAGGTTAGTCTTCCCCGTATGGTTGCCGTATGTTATCGTAAAACTAGGGTCCCTGTGATGGTCGCCAATATGTTATCACCCTAGAAATTTCTAAAGATTTTGGGCTTTTGATTTTTAGTTTAAGAAAACTAGGGTAACCACAAACCTAATTTGGAAATTTAGGATCTGCCTTTCCTAAATTTCCCCTCGTAGAGGGCTCTCTCTTTTATGATTTAATTCTTGTTTTAGTTTAATATTTTACGCTAGTTATGATAGTTCAATTTGGTTTTGGTTTTGAAATGTTTGGTGGAAAATAAGATTACTTAAAGACAAATTAAAGAGGGATCTACTAGTCCATTGGGCTATGGAGTCAAAGTCTAACAAGCAAACAACTAGAAGGCAAGGCCAAAAGGATGCTAGTGTATTCAGGCAAGTTATATAACCCTCAAAGATTTGGATAGATTGTTTTGATGATATGGCTTGCTTCGTGATAAAGGGCAATGAAAAATCCTTTGATCCGGAAAAAGAGGAAGGAGGCAGGGTCAAACGAGACTAGGAGCAATTAAGAATTCCCAAATCCGTAAATCAACAAAACATTTAAATGATTAAGTAGTTAGCAGAGGGAGGTCTTACACTAGTCCTGAAGCAATTATCCTAATTAATAATTAAGATTGAACAACATATATGAAATGGTATGTAACTAAGAATGGAAACAATGACAAGATAGATGCACTTTAATTCTTCAAATTATCGAATGAATCCCGAATTATGAACTCCAATTGGCTATTATCTATGACTGTTGCCTTGAAATGAACACTAGAGCCCTCGAACGTACCAAAAAAATTCTATAATTTTCTTATCAATTTTATTCCACCCTAAACACTTCAAACATTGAAGTATTTATACACTTAAATCCAGAACATTCTGAAAAATATCAAGATTGGTTTGGAAATATCTCCAACCGTTTTACAACAGAAATTAAGAAAAGGAAACTCAAAACTAACATATTTGGCACTATCTTTTATGTATAGTGGATGATAGAGAGGAGAATTTGAATTTGATCTCGAACTCTTAGTTGATGATGAGGCATCAAAGTCACTAACTCCGTTTCCTTTCTTTGCATTCGCTCCAAAGAATTTCGCAAAATTTGGGTCCAATGATACCTTTTTATTTCTCAATAAGAAATATATATGTAAAAATTGAAAGATTTTATTGATAAATATTATTCTCGAGATAAACCTCTCTCGCTTCCTAAAATTTTTCTCCAACCATCCACAATAAGTTCGCAAAAATATGTGTAAAACAACGTTTTATAGAGTCTCGAAAAATAGCGTTGTAAAGATGCATATGCATTTCATTCTGTAATAGTCATGAAAAAAGTGAGATAGGTTTTTGTATAGGATCTCTTAGGAAAATATTTCCTTCAGCTTTGTAATATGTATTTCCGAGACAAGCGTAATATTCCCTTCGCAAAATGATGACTTAACAGAATTTTCAACAAAAAGTGATTTCTAATATTGTTTAATATTTCCAAACCCATAATTATTGTTAGAAAAGTGAGAGAGGTATTTCTATTTGGGAACCTTATGAACATAAACCTCCTTCAGCTTTGCAAAATTCATCTTGGATTGGTCAAAATAGTTTCGCAAAACAATGACTTAAAGAGGAAATTTCCCGCAAAATGTTCCTTCTTGCTCTATTTCTCATCTTTTTAACCTTTTTGTCTACTTAACTATTTTTACTTTCACTTTGACATATTTCATTGTTGGTGAAATTATTTTCATCTCTCGTTAATCCATTACCGACTTCATGTTTTACTTTTACTATTTTACCTTGACTTCTTAGTAAATTTATTTTAACTTTCACTCTGACTTTTACCCGATACACTTTAACTCGATGCTCTTTGACTATTCCTTTGCTTCTACCCGTCATTGTGAATTCGATTTCACTTTTTAACATTCACTCGTGCACATTTCATCATTCGATCTCTCTCTAAATTGATTTTATTCTTCTTTTGTATACAAACTATTTGTTGAATGAAGCTTTTGAATTAAAATCGAGAATTTGGAGCAAACAATTTTTATCAACTAGTATTGAAACTATTGGTCCAATTTCTTATTCTAATAATAACTCCGCAAAAATCAAACAATTTGTTAAGAATAGAGGCTTGCAAGGAGGTGATTCAAGGCTTTTTTAAAGACCCGTGGATTGAGAACTGCTTATGGAGGTTTAACATCCGTTTTAGGCATTTTTAGGCTTACTCGCAATTTTAAACTATTTCCAGCAGGAGTATTTCACTTAACAGAGGAGTAATTGAACAATTTAGGCTAAATATAGCCTGTCTTATTTATCAATTAGGATTATCATAGGATGAAATCGGATAAAACAGAAAACGAGGGTTTTCTCGAGTTGGTTTGATTGGAGAAAAGGGGTTTTTAGGGTATATTCAGGTTTTAACCCTTTAATTGTTTGAATTTGATCCTTTGAGCTTTCGAGATTGAGAAATTGGCTTCGGTAAATGGATTATAAACAAAGTCTTTTCTCGAAAAATTGGCACGGTTTGGCCTCTTTCTATGTGTTTTTGGGCAAATTATAGACAATCTCTCTTGATTTAGGCTTTTCTTTAGTTATAAATGTTTTTTAATTAGAAATTGCAAGCTCGAATGCCAAAAATACCGTAGATGGTAGGTATTCGAGTGTCAAAAGGGTTTGTGCAACTTTTAATGGTTGAATTTGAGATCTAGTTCAAATACTTGGAGCCGAAAACTCTTTGCTAGTATTCAAACAAGAAATATGTACTTCAAATTGGGTTTTTTCTTAGGATAAGGTGTCTTAAAATTGTGCGTAAGAGATTTTACACAAGCCGGATGGAGTTTTACGGGCCCAAACGCTCAAGTAATGTTAAAAAATGACATAACAAAGGTTTTGACCTTGATACGCATTTTCATTAAAACGCATTGAATGAGGGTCTAATCAAAGGTGGGAGCAGTTTTTTCATTTTTTAAAATGTGAAATAAGAAATGGTTTTCGCTGGCTTTCAGTTGTAACTTGCTTTTCCCCAAATGAACGCGATGCAATGATATTGTGCCACGTCAACAGAGGTGGGAATATTAAAACCGCCCATTTTGCGTTCATTTGGGCATTGGGTCGATGATCAACTTGTGGATGCGAAACACATCCTCTATCATAGATTTGAGAGGTTGGAGCGAATGATTAAGATCAAAAGGGAAGTTGTGGTCGAAAGATATGGTGGGATTCGGGTCTATGTATACATGTGGTGGCAGATGGAAAATTTTATAAAAACTCCCTTTCGTATGATACACATTTTAACCAAAGTTCTTTATATGAAAAATAAAGGGTTATGTATATAAGAGGAGTTTATATATTTGGGTCGAGGGTATAACTCGACTTTGGATAAATGTGTGGGTCGAATATGTTTAATTTCCACAATATATATGATACGCCCTCGAAAGCCTTTTTTATATTTTTTTCATTTTATTATATAGTTTTTAGACCATGGAGGGGTCTATAACCACAAAAGGCACGAATTTGCATAGCTAGTTTTATGCCAAAGGGGGTATATTTTAGGATTTTATTTCAACATGTGGATAATTAACTTTGGCATAAAATCTTATAATAGTGGGTTTTTAGGGATATTAAAATAAACAGTTATATTAATAGGATAAGGTGTCTTTTCGGAGTTAATATAATAAGTTAGAAATTAATATGACAAGGAAAATGAAATACTCAAAAAATACACTTATATGACTAAGTAAAATGAAAACCTTAAAGAAAAGTTTATCATTTCATAATTTGACCACTTTTTACTTCAGATAAGGTGTTTTTTGAGGGTTTTATGTTTTATGAAAATGGGGGAAGTTAAATGATATTATGTATCACTATGTAAGAAAAAGTTCGTACTTAAAATTTGAGTTGTAATGGGTTAATGAAGTGTAAATAATGATACTTGGGGATTAATATAGGGAATTCACAATGTTCAACTAATCACTATCGAGCTCGGGTCCGGGTCCCAATGTATCGAGATACCAGCCTCTTTGACTAAGAGTCTTTAGCAGTAATTACTAACAGGGATGTGAAACAGTAATGTTTACCCTATGATGAATATTTACAAGCTTATTCCCACTTCTTTCTACCTACCCAACTTCAATCTAACATTTTTTCTTCCATTTGGAGGTGCACTTGAGCTTGAAAAATTTGAAACATTTTATTCTTTGAAAAAGTATAAAAACTATCTAAATCTACCTTATGTCATACGTGCCCGCATTAAACTAATGAGCTCCTCTTTATTCTCTACCTATCTATTGATTTTTAGGATTAAATCGCCTAACAAATATTTATTCACCTGCCTAAAACATGGATATTGAAAACATGACAAGTCAATATTAAGTGTTTTTTAACTCATCATGCATTATGGCATTTGTTGACACTCTACCATAATCATTTGCTAAAAGTAAAAGTAGTGGCATTTAGACTTGCACACTTTCATGTTTTATTTTCATCTTTTTTCTTTTGGGGTCTATATATTTTTTAAGTCCTTTGATTTTTCTTTCGTGATTTTACCTCTTATTTTATTTTATTTTATTTTTTTTATTTTTTCAAAATATGGGAAAACAATTTGTAGAAAGCAAGGTATGTACATTGTTAGTATGAATCTTCGTTGGAAAAGACAACTTTAGCTACGCATAAAAAATAGCGCTTAACATCAATTATGGCTGCCAATATCTGTAAGTCTGCAGTTAGTTGATCCAAATAATGCTGCACAAATCCAGATCTAAGCATAAAAGACATTAAGCAGTAAAAATAAAATGTGGCTCCATGCATCCAATAGACAAGACAAGAACAATGTATTTGAAAGAATTTTTTATATTAAAAAGGGGCACCTGAGAGGAAAACAAGAAAGGTGTTTCCGATTCTCCTCAATGGGATGGGTTCTTGAAAGTCCTCAGCATTTCAGATCTAAAATTTCTCTCTCTTGTTGGTGTAGAAAACCTAGACAAACATAGAACTCAAAGGGAGCTCACAAGGAAAAAATGGAGAATGTGACCAAGAGTATAGATCTAGAGTGATCTAATGCAATGAAAGGTGACTAATGAATGGGGAAAACCCTTCTATTTATAACAAAATATTAGGGCGGTCTAGAACTTGGTGCATGAATAAAATATTATTAATCAAATTCTAGAACCACCCTTTAGGAATATTTTATTATATTTGTTGGAGGAAAAGGATTTTTGACTTGGGTCAATTCCTTTATTTATAAATAATAAATAAATAAATGATTTATTTATTATTTTAAGGAAATGGTGGGAATATAATTAAATAAATAATGATTTATTTAACTATTTATAAATGATTTAGTCAAATTTAACTAGGAATATTATTTAAATAGGATTTAAATAACTTATTCCTAGGAAATAATCAAATAAATAAGGATTTATTTAATTGATTTCCTTGTTTTTGGTTAAATATGACCAGGAAATATAAACAAATATAGATTTGTTTATTATTTCCTTTTGGGGTTTCCTGTTTAGACCATAAACAACTTAATAAAGGTGTTTTATTAAGTTATTTCACATAGTGAAAGCAATTTTACTTAGGGTAAAATTGGTCTTACATGGTGTACTTGGGTCCATCTAATGATAATAGGTTAGATGACCAAAAAATGGTGTAACATCTTTTGTTAGTATGAATCTTTTCGTCTTAAAAGATCACTTTAGCTATGCATAAAGTAGCCCTAACATCGAGTATGGGTAGCAAAATATCTTTAAGTCTGCTTCACAAATTCAGATCTAAGCACAAAAATACATTAAGCAGATAAAATATAATATGGCTCCATGCATCCAATAGACAAGACAAGAACAAAGTGTTTAAAAGAATGATTTGTATTATATTAAAGAATGGGGCACCTGAGAGGAAAACAAGAAAGGTGTTTTCCGGTTCTCCTCAGTGGGATGGGTTTTTGGAAGTCCTCATGTTTCAGATCTAAAATTCCTCTCTCTTATTGGTGTAGAAAAACAAACATGGAACTCAATGGGAGTTCATAAAGAAAAATGGAAAATGGTGACCAAGAGTAGATCCAGAGTGATCTAATGCAATGAAGGTGACTAATGAATGGGGAAAACCCCCCTATTTATAACAAAATATTGGGGCGGTCTAGAACTTGGTGCATGAATAAAATATTATTAATCGAATTCTAGAAACACCCTTTAGGAATATTTTATTATATTTGTTGGAGGGAAAAGGGTTCTTGACTTGGGTCAATTCCTTTATTTATAAATAATAAATAAATAAATGGTTTATTTATCATTTTAGGGAAGTGATGGGAATATAATTAAATAAATAATGGTTTATTTAATTTTTTATGGATGATTTAGTCAAATTTAACTAAGAATATTATTTAAATAATGATTTAAATAACTTATTCTTAGGGAATAATTCAATAAATAAGGATTTATTTAATTAGGTTCCTTATTTTGGGTTAAATATGACCAGGAAATATAAACAAATGAGTTATTTTATATGGTGAAAGCAATTTTACTTAGGGTAAAATTGGTCTTACATGGTGTACTTGGGTTCATCTAATAATAATAGGTTAGATGACCAAAAAATGGTGTAATAGATTTCCCCCCAACGTACGAGTGTTAGGAGAAAATCGTATGACCGAAGTACGTTGTAAGAACTCAATCACTAGATATCGAGAGGGCAGTGAGAGAGAGAAATGTAAGGTTGTCTGATGTTCTAAAGGACTAGACCCTGAGGAGATGAGACTTACAGGTGCAACAAGTCTCTAGTTTATGAAGTGGTACTTGTGCTAAAGGCGGCGAGGGAGGCATACCTATGCCCGCTGAGACAAATTACAAAGAATAAGGCACCTGGAAAACCACGGAACATAATAAGTACAAAGAGTAAGGCGCCCGGAAAACCACGGAACACAATAATGAAGCATGTGCTGGCCGAAACATGAGCCAGATAAATCATAGGATGAATCCCACATACATGTGATGCCTGGAATAATCTTCAAGACTTATATAGTAATATGGTAGTACATGAGATACAAATATACCCAAATGCCCCCTACACATGGGGAAGGGCTCTCAAAATCTGACAGAGACATGTGAATCGAAAATGGCGCTGCAAGCGGTTGAAGTCGATATTATCAAATGAGAGGAGCTGCATCAAGGGCAGAAATGGAGTCATCCGGGCATGTCGGGGGCTACCTGCAGGGCCACCCCCTCATGAGGGTTGAGACATCTCACACATGCCCGGGAATCACCAATAGCTGCTGCGGCATCACTGGAACACCGAGTATACTTATCGCGAACATGCTGAAAAGGGGCTGGATCCAAGGTACCCAGACGAAGACTAATGATGATGTTGAAATGATGAAAGGTCCAAAGGGGACCCGAAAAACATGAGTATGAAATGGTATCTCATGACGGAAATCGACACAGACAAGAATAAAGATGGAGGCTAAGTGGGGCCCCAAGGAAAAGTGTTGTAAGTGAGGAAATCCGATTTGAAAAAGGAGGAAAGGAAGACTTCGTGGACAACATGTGTCCTGGTGAAGTAGTGACTGATGAAAACAAACATATGCTGGCTATCTACAAGAAAGTAAAACATGCATTTCGAGTGGGAAATGCTAAGGGTAATACCTCTTGAGATAGAGTGCATTGCGAGGATTAGGAAGGGGGTGGCCTTCAAAGTCCTCTAAAAGATATGCCCCCTTCCCAAGATCTTTACTGATGATGTAAGGACCTAGCCATAATGAGTCGAACTTCCCATGACCGAGGGTATCGTGGGCCTGGTCATATACTAGAACAAGGTCACCTTCAAGAAAGGTGCGAGGATGCACTTTTCAGTCATACTAAGCTTTGGTGCGCTTTTTGGCCGCTTCAAGAGTTTGTAATGCAACACGACGATCTTCAGAAGCACGCTCAAGCATGATAAGTCGTTGTTCTAGAGGTTGGGTATCAGGGAGAAGTTCGACGGCCAAATGAAGGGAAGGGATTTAACATTTGATTGGTAAGATTGCCTCCTCGCCAAAGACAAGGTGGAAAGGAGTGAAACCGGTGGCGGTTTTAACAGAAGTACGATAAGCCCACAAAGCAGGGAAGAGCATGAGATGCCAATTGGTTTTGTGTTTATTCACCATTCGTTGAAGCATGGTTTTAAGAATTTTGTTGACCGCTTCAACTTGGCCATTACCTTGGGGGTAATAGGAAGATGAATATTGGTGTTCAAAACCCAATAAGTAGGAGAGCTCATTCCAAATCTGATCTTCGAAATTTCGGCCATGGTCTGAGACTAATTGTTTTGGAACTCCGAATCGAGCAATGACATGGTTAAAGAAAAAGAGGGCTGCAGTGGTTGTCGTATTGTTGAACGTAGGCATAGCTTCGGCCCATTTAGTGAAGTAGTCAACCGCCACGATGATATATTTGTGGTTACCAGCAGATGGAGGTGGACATTCCATAAAGTCGAGGGCCCATTTACAAAAAGGACCAGTTGTGACGACGGGATGGAGAGGAGAGGGAGGAGCTCGCGCCTTGGGGGCGAAATGTTGGCAATTGGAACAGTGTTTGACTGCTTCAATGCAATCACTGAAGAGAGAAGGCCAAAAATACCCATCATGCGTGATTTTTTGGGTGGTGGCGAGTCTGAAGAGGTGGCCACCACAAGCGCCACTATGACAGGCATTTAGGACTTTCTCGGCTTCAGCGTGGGTGAGGAAACGACGAGGGACAGTATCTACGCCGCGACGATAAAGGTCATCACCGATTAGAAGGTAGCGAGAGGCTTGGTGTCGGATACGTCGTCGAGCATCACGATCAAGGTGAAGGGCAAACTTTTGGGTTCACAAGTAAGTAAGGATGTCACCGTACCAAGGGTCGTCAGTGGTGATGGCGAACAAATGTTCATCGGGAAGAGCGTCATTAATTGGAGTATCTTGCGTCCGGGTAGGTAAATCAGAAATGAGTTCAGCTAGGACTAAACCTTTCTTACTTTTTGGGGTGACAAATTCAAGGTCGAATTCTTGGAGGATAATGACCCAACGGGCGTACTTCCCATTGAGGATGCGGCGACTCAATAGGAAATCCATGGGGTTGGAATCAGTCACAACCTTGGTGGAACGCATGAGGATATAATGACGCAATTTTTGGACCGAGAACACGACAGCTAGTGCTAATTTTTCTTCATGCGAGTAGGACACAGGTGGACCGGCAAGGTTCTTACTGACATAATAGATCACATGTTCGACACCGTTATCATCCTCCTGGATAAGGACACCAGCAACCAAATATGTGGAAGCAGAGATGTATAGGATGAAATCTCGTTCAAAGTCAGGGGGACGGATCAAGGGAGCGGATGTGAGAGCATGCTTGAGGGCATCAAAAGACTCTTGAGCGTATGTATCCCAGACAAAAGGGGTGTGAGATCGAAGAAGTCTAAGGAAGCCATGTGTGGTAGTGGCATAGTTAGGAACGAATCGACGAAGAAAATTAGCTTTGCCTTGGAGACTTTGTAGCTGGCGTAAGGTACGAGGCAAAGGAAGTTCAAGAATGGCTTGAACCTTCAAAGGGTCAAGAGTTATCCCGTCTTTAGACATGATGAAGCTGAGGAGATGACCGGCGGGAACACAGAAGACACATTTCAAAGGGTTAAGGCGAATGTTATACTTGCGGCATCGGAGAAAAATGGTACGCAGGTCATGAAGGTGTTGCGCCCGATGTTTAGAACGTGCGGTAAGGTCGTCTAAATAGGCAAGGATAATATGGGCTAAGTCATGGAAGCAATAAGACATGGCTCGTTGAAAGGTGGCGCCAACGTTTTTAAGGCCAAATGGCATGACTCGGTATGTGAAAGTTCCCCACGAACTAATGAACGCGGTTTTAAGTTGATCAGCACGACGGATAACAATTTGGTTGTATCTGGAGAAGCCATCCATAAAGGAGAGAATCTCGTGCCCCACACACTCATCGATGATTTGGTCAATAAATGGTGTGGGGAAGTTGTCTTTGGGGCAATCTTTATTCAGATCGCGAAAGTCGGTGCAAACACGAATGGTGCCTTGTTTTTTGAGGACGGGAACTGGGTTAGACACCCAAGTGGTATATTCAATGGGGTAAATGAAACCAGCCTGCCGGAGCTTGTCGATTTCGGCTTTGATGGCTTCACGTCTAGAAGGATGGTTGGGTCTCAACTTTTGACGAACTGGAATGGCATCAGGCCATGTGTTGATGTGATGTGCGGCAATGGCTAGATCGAGTCCGGGCATTTCTGAGTATGACCAGGCGAAAACATCACGGAATTCTTTGAAGAGTTTCGTGTAGGTTTCAATTTCTTCCAGAGTGCATTGGGCGCCCATGGTGATATGTTCTTCAATACCTAGCTTGACAGAAATGTTGATTTTGATGGTGGGAGAGATATTAGCCATATTGCCTTCTTCGAAAGCATCAGGTGCAGGGATGGGGTTTTTGAACCAATCGACTTTATCAGGAATGAAGTCTTTGGATTCGAGGGCATATTGGTCATGGGATTGATGTGGGAGGAAATATGCACGATGGTGCATATCGTCCCATGGAAAATCAGGGTTGGTCATGGCTTCCATGATGTCTTCATCGGACTGGAATATGGGAAGAGAGGATGTAAGAGGTTGACCTGAGGAGGTAGAGGGATGAGACTCTTGATTGTGATGGGAAGGGATCACAGGTACGATGTTATGTGAGGTGACAGAGTGAGCAGTTGAATGATCAGGCGAAGCATCGGAGGAAGGTACTAAGGGGTTGGTATCCGAGAATCACGGTTATGAGGAAAGGTAGGAAATGGTAGCTAAAGTTTCGATCATTTCGGTATCAGGAGGAATAGTAATCGTGGTAGACAGGTGGTCCTATGTGAGGGAAGAAGGATTACGGGTGAGGGTAGCATCAAATTGGCAGTATGTGGCTAAAGAGGCACGATACTCATCAAGGCGAGGGAAAAGGTGGGTATAGTGGCCATGGAAATTGCACAAAGAACAAGGGTGATTGGTGCGCAAATTATTAATTTTAGGGGTAGAATCCGGTATGGTGACATGGACTTCTGGGATGTCTGATTCTGGAAACGTTTCATTAACCATGGTCTTGAGAGGTGGTAATTCAGGGCAGATATGAGTGGCGTGACCAACAACATCACACAGAGCACACTGGATGGGATGCTTGGGAGGCCGAGGAGGGGCAGGGTTGGGCGGCGTAGGTTTGTCCTTTGATGCCACCCTGCGAGCTTTGCCATTTTTACTCGAAGCGGTTGTAACAGGAGGTGGTGCTTATTGAGGTGACTGAGGTACCAGCATAGCAAGAGAAGTTGTAGGGATTGGTTGAACCGGGGTCAAAGTAATATATGGTTTAGGTTGACCGGGCGGAGTGGTGGCTGGAGGGTCAAGATACCAGACGGGTATACCCAAGGTCAAGTTGGGGAGGGATAGGGTGGCCAAGGTAGGGACCGAATAAGCTCCAGGAGGGGGAGCGAGGAAAGGGATCTGACTAGCATGGAAATGGCCAGGAGGAATGGTGCCAAGGGGGTTGATTTCAGGTGAAATTGACCCATGAGGAGTGGTAGTAGAAGAAGATTCAGAAGGAAGAAGGGTGGCTAATGGGGGCGAAGAGCTAGGAGCTGGTTGAGGTTGAGGTTGCTGAATAGCCAAAGTGGGCTCTGTAAGGTTAGCCCAAAATGATTGCATCATGCAAACGTTCGCCAAGTTAGGATCAGAGACTGGAGGGGAGTCGAAAAAGGTGCCAAGCAAGGAGGAGTCTTTGTAGACGCCGGGGGAAACACTGGTCAAAGAATCAACAGTTTGCTTGTTGGTGACAGTAGAAATGGTGGACTCAGGGGAGGTCTAAGATTTTGGTTCATGGTAAGTTAACTGGTCAATGGTGACAATCTTGCCATTATGAGGGAAAAACATCTTTTGGTGGACTGCGGATGGGACGGCTGACATGGCATAGGTGTAACTACACCCCAAAAGGATGTTGTAGTCAAGAGGGGCGTCGATAACTTCAATGTCGACACAAACAGTCTTGCCGGCAAGGGTGATAGGACAGTTATGAAATAGGCCAATGGGCTAGGAGGCATGGCCACCCCACGCGCGAAGGGTGATGGTGGAAGGGGCCAGTTCAGGGGATTCGAGTTGTTTCCAAACCGCAGTGGACATGACGCAGGTAGATTCCCCCTCATCAATAATACATCGAGCAACATTGGCGTTTTGGATTTTGACGAGGATTTGGAAAGAAACTGAAGGAGGAAGGGGGGGATGTTCTGACTGACGGGCGTCGAAAACAATCAATTGGTCATCATCAGCATCTACAGTGCCCACGGTAGATAGTAGAGCCCTCTTTTGAGAAGGACATGACTGGAGGAGTTCTAGTGTTGAAATGGTGGCGGGAGATTGGGCCAGATCATCTACTATGCTGTAGGAATGGGTAGCATGACCAGAGGCAGAATTTCAGCATAATGGTCCCTTAGGAGGTTTGGGATGAAACTCGGATTTGGGCAGAGGGAGTTGCAAGGGACCATTGTGTGTCGATAGAGGCTCTATAAGACCTGACGATGGAGACTCGGAGATAGATGGAACAGGAGGTGTGGAAGACTACGTGACCGAGTTTGAAGGTTGAGGTTGACGGTGAGAGGTGGGTCAAAGACCATCATGAGAATCTGGTAATCAAAGGAACCAGAAGGGGAAGGTTGAGTGGTTACTGGGGCATGAGGGGGTTGAGTGGCCACAAATCCTTGTTGAGGGAAAGGATTGGTAAACACAGCGGGTTGAGAAGTAGTTGGGGAGGAAGGGGAGGAGTGTTGTCCCCGCACGGTGGCCTGAGAATCCCACATCTGCCGCATTTGTGGTAATAATGGAAAATCGTGAGTGTAGTGACCATAGACACCGCAACACGAATAGGGCTTATTGGTGCGAAGTGGCCTGTTCGGCTTGGGCTGGGAACCCTGTGGTGGGTTGGCAGTGTGAGGAGAAATACTTGAAGGATTGGGTCCACGATTACCAAAAGCGGATTGATTGCCTCTTCTCCTTCTTTGAGAAGGAGGAAAATTAGGTGCCCCCTGCTATGCAAATACTTTCCCTGGAGGGGGTAGTAAGTGTGGTTGCGAGGGTGGAAAAGGAAAGGGAGTGGGAGGTCCAAATGCTGGAGTAGCTAGGACACCGGGTTGCGGATATGGATAGGGGGTAGGGTGGGCAGCAGTAAGGTAAGAAAGAGGGTGGGAAAAAGGAGGAGGCATGCCGTATCCTGAATATATGCTACCTGGAGGGGAAAAATTGTCGGAGGGGCTGGCCCCTGGAGGGAAACCATGTCCTGGAAGAGGTTGGGCAGAGGTATGTGACAGGGCTCCAATGATACCGTCGGCAGAGTGAGATGCCCCCGGGGCATTAGAGCCACCGGGCTTGGGAAGGTCAAGAAGGACAGTATAAACATAACCAGATTGGGCGTAGACAAGGTCATATTTCAAAGCAATTTGGAGGGCAGCTTCTTTGGTTTGGGGAAAATGGGATGCAACATCTTTTCCAATGGGAGGTAAGAGAGAGTGAAGGAACTAGTCCATGTAAACCTGATCTTCAAAGGGGGGAGCACGACACAAGCTCCGTCTTCGCCGCCATTCCTGGACATGAGTAGAAAGGCGGGTTGAAGAGGATTGATGGAAAGAAGGTAAGAGTTTAGTGTCAGTGTCGTATCAGAGAGGGAGCTGGAAATAAGATAAAAATGCTTGGGAAATGGTCGCAAAGGTGGTATGGGAAGAGGTGGCTTGATCAACATACCATTTGGAAGCTTCGCGGGTAAGCGTGCACTGGAAAAAACGAAGACGGATGGAGTCATTGGTGATGGAATTGGAAGAACACCACATGTGGAAAGATCAGATATGGTTAGAGGGATCTTCACTAGCAAGGCCTTCGAACTTGGGAATGTCGGAGGGGAGCTTGGTTGGCATAGCAGGCCAACTAACATCGTGGCGAATAGGATCATTAATCAGCTGATTGAAATCGGAGAGACTGAGGCCATCCATATAAGGGAGTAATGGGGCAATCGAGGTAGATCCTGTAGGGGTTCCACTGGACACGGACCCAGCCGTAGAACTGGGGTTAGGGCTAGGTCCGGAACTAGACATGGGGAAGGTAACAGGGGGGAATCAAGAAGAGGGGCAGAACCCGAACAATCAGAGGAAGATTCGGAGTGCGGACTCGGGGGAGGAATTTCTCGATGTCGACAGGAAGGAGGAAGTCGACCAAGCGGAAACTGAGGGTGAAGGCCAAGAATTCTCTGAGAGAGGCGCCTTGGAGGCACAATGATGACGGGAAGAAGAAAAACTGATAAGGGCAGGGAGGGACAAAATAAAGTGAGGTCAAGGGTAGAGAGGTGCAGTGACAATTGATTTTAGAGTCTTTGCCAGGCGGTGTTAACCAGGCGCTTCTTTGCATAGGGTCAGTGTGTGGCATGCGTTAATTTTAATTGTTTAAACCCAAACGTTTTGAGAGTAAAAGAAAAGGTGTGTTGTGTAACTGAAAAGAAATTTGTAGTAAATAAGACTAAAAGAACAGAAAATGAACAGCTACCAATGCATCAATATAACCCAAGAAGGCAGGTCTCTCAAAACTAGTCTATAGGAGGAAAAAACTAAAGCAAAGCACGCGAAAAAGAGGCCAATAGATCAAATGTCGGGAGGGACTGGGATCTAAAGGAGAAATCTGCTGAAAAGTGGTGCAAAGAACAACAAAGAGGCAGAGGCAAGGTTGCTGCTAAAAAGGAGGATATCAGCTAAAACTAGAAGAGACAAGGTAGTGGCCTTAGAAATGAACCCAAACAAAATGATATGAGGTGATTTGAGAGGGAGCAGAGCTGATCAAAAGGGATATGAAACGAAGGTATCAAATCTGAGAAAAATAAGGCTGAAACTCTAAAAATTCAGACGTCTGAAACAACAAAGACTCTCCCACAAAAAGTGGAGGGTACTAGAGCCTTAAGGGGCAAGATTCCCTCTTATTTGATTAAATCGGATCGAGCTTGGTCTAAGCAGAGAGCGAGAGACGAGAGGCTAGAAAACACGATAGAAGCATAAAACAAACCCGCGAGAAAAAGTCTTGGAAAATTTGCGGAAAAGTGCGGAGTCGCGAGGTTACGACCTCATTTCGGTCCGGGTTGCAGGTTTGGGGTAGAATAGTGCGTCCTCAAGCTCAAGGTTGCACTTTTGGGCCGATAAGTGTGACTGCGAATCAGAAGCTCTCTTGGCGTGATTTGAAAAAATTATCGTCTCAATTTCGATTGATGTCGCTCTGCGCAATAAGGCTAGAAACACCGAAAGTTAAATTTGCACGTTTGGGGTTTTGAAATTGAAAAGCACCATAAAAATAGGAAAAACAGGAAACTAAAGAGAAAACCTAGGATCGGAAACAGTTGGATATGCAGGAATAGATAAAACGACAGTGGTCGTAAAATAAAACCCATGTGGAGTTGCCAATTGTTAGTATGAATCTTTCGTCATAAAAGATCACTTTAGCTACACATAAAAAATAGCCCTAACATCGATTATGGCTGCAAAATATCTTTAAGTCTGCTGCACAAATTCAGATCTAAGCACAAAAGACATTAAGCAGATAAAATATAATATGGCTCCATGCATCCAATAGACAAGACAAGAACAAAGTGTTTAAAAAAATGATTTGTATTATATTAAAGAATGGGGCACCTGAGAGGAAAACAAGAAAGGTGTTTTCCGGTTCTCCTCAGTGGGATGGGTTCTTGGAAGTCCTCAGTGTTTCAGATCTAACATTTCTCTCTCTTATGGATGTAGAAAAGCAAACATGGAACTCAATGGGAGTTCATAAAACAAAATAGAAAATGGTGACCAAGAGTAGATCCAGAGTGATCTAATGCAATGAAGGTGACTAATGAATGGGGAAAACCCCCTATTTATAACAAAATATTGGGGCGGTCTAGAACTCGGTGCATGAATAAAATATTATTAATCGAATTCTAGAAGCACCCTTTAGGAATATTTTGTTATATTTGTTGGAGGGAAAAGGATTCTTGACTTGGGTCAATTCCTTTATTTATAAATAATAAATAAATAAATGATTTATTTATCATTTTAGGGGAGTGATGGGAATATAATTAAATAAATAATGGTTTATTTAATTAAATAAACCTTAAATCCAAACACAGGTCGGGGACCCTGAAGCTAATAAATGGTTTCATTTCTTGGATGAGGACCATTTTCGAGAGAGAGATCGGACAAAGCCATGAATTCATTGGAGACTGAAATTGGGCCTGTTTGGTTTTGAAAAAATAGATTCGGAATTTTTGTAAAAGTCTGGC
>JAXQQM020071193.1:0-83702 GCA_034641835.2 Pinus albicaulis
CCAAAAATAGAAGAAAAGAGATATCAACGCCTTAGAAATAAGCCACTTCGAGGGGGCAAACTCCAATACATTACATGAATGAACAATTATTCGATGATTCAAATTAAAAAACCTCCTTTCTATATATAGGAATCCATGGGGCCACAATGTAATCCTAGCCGACCTAACAATAATAATTTAAGGGCACAATAATAACAATATGGGGGTTACAAGGGTACAATAATAACAATAAGGGGGTTACACTAACAACAATAAGGGACTATGCTAGTAATATAGGGACCTAACATGCCCCTTTCCTTCAAAAAAGTGTTGTCCTCAACGCTTGAGTAGCTCTGGGTGCTTCTGTATAAAATTCTCATCCTCCCATGTAGAATCTTCAGTGGGTAAGTTCTTCCACTTGATGAGATACTCTGAAATTAATCGATTCCGTAGCTGTCGAGTTCTTGTTTCCGTGACCGCTTCAGGTTCCAATATGATTTTTCCTTCCTCATCAAGTTCTGGCAATATTGTTTGAACTCGAAGATTTTCACCTATAACCTTCTTTAAGCATGAAACATGGAAAACTGGATGTACTCGCGAAGAAGCAGGAAGCTCCAATTTGTATGCCATAGTACCAATATTTTGCAACACCTCGTAAGGACCATAGTACTTTGGCGATAATTTATTATCCTTCTTTGCTTGCTTGAGGGACATTTTTTTGTATGGTTGTAGCCGTAAAAATACCCAATCTCCTACATCAAAACTTCTCTCGCTACGATGTTGATCTGCCTGTTGTTTCATTCTATTTTGTGCCAAATTCAGGTTATCCTTTAAGAGTTGGAGAACTTCTTGCTGATGCTCGATGTGATCTTCCACTACTTGAACCTTCGAATTTTCCCTTAAAGATGATGTGATGGATGGTAGATGATATCCATAAAGTGCCATAAATGGGGTCATTTTTGCTGCAGTATGGAAGGAAGTGTTATACCACCATTCAGCAAGAGGTAACCACTTGACCCATTGTGTTTGTTTATCATATACAAAACAATGAAGATATCCTTCCAAACATTTATTTACTATCTCAGTTTGACCATCAGATTGAGGATGATAAGATGAGCTATGAGCTAATTGAGTACCCAAACAAGAAAATAGCTCCGTCCAAAAATTTCCAGTAAAAATGGGATCTATGTCGCTCACAATAACCCTTGGGCTTCCATGTAGCTTTTGAATTATGTCCATAAATGTAGTAGCAACTGTACTTGCTTTAAATGGATGAGATAATGCACAAAAGTGTGCATACTTGGTAAGTCCATCAACTACCACCATGATGACACTCTTTCCTTCGGACTTAGGTAAACCTGTGATAAAATCCATTGAAATCTCCTCCCAACGTTGACTTGGAATGGATAAAGGTTGTAGAAGTCCCGGTGTCTTAATTGTCTCCACTTTATTCTGCTGGCACACCAAACATTCCGCCACAAACTTTTGAATATCAGATTTAAGGCCATCCCAAAAAAATTCTTTCTTCACCCTGTGGTAAGTTTTTAAAAATCTTGAGTGTCCTCCTAAAGGAGAAATGTGCAATTCCAGAAGAATATTTTGTTTTAGTTGGGAATTCTTACAAAGATATAAGCGATCTTTGTACCATAAGGAATCATTTTCCAACTAAATGTATCAGATGTACTAGGATCTTGCTGCAACTTTTGAATGAGTGTCCATACATCTTTGTCCTTCTTCCATTCATCTCTTGCTTCAGTTATCCAATCTGGTTGGATAATAGAAATGGCACACAACAATGCTTCCACCTCTTCATTCTTTCTTGAGAGTGCATCTGCAACAACATTAAGCTTTCCTTTTTTGTAGATTATTTCAAAGTCATAACCCAACATCTTTGTGACCCATTTTTGCTGCTCTTCCGAAGATATTCTTTGTTCCAAAAATTGTTTAAGACTATCATGATCAGTTTTTACCTTGAGGTGTCTTCCCATTAGGTAAGTTCTCCATTTCTTTAGTGCATGTAGTATTTCTAACATTTCCTTCTCATAAATAGGTTTTTGTAAATACTTTCCTTTGATTGGACAGCTTTCAAAAGCAATGGGTCTTCCTTCCTGCATTAAAACAGCACCAATTCCATTTCCTGAGGCATCACATTCCACAATAAAGGTTTTTGTGAAGTCCAGCGTAGCTAAGACCAGTGCTAGGCACATTGCCTCTTTAAGATGTTCAAAGGCCTTAGTTGCTTCAGGAGTCCATGAAAATGCATCTTTCTTCAATAATGTTGTTAGAGGTGCTGCTATTCTCCCATAATTCTTAACAAACTTGCGATAATACCCTGTTAACTCAAGAAATCCTCGCAATTTCTTTATGGTTGTAGGGACTTTCCATTCTTTAATGGCTTTAATTTTTTTAGGGCCTACCTTAACACCCTCGTGAGATACAATATGACCCAGATATTCCACCTCTTGTACTCCAAAGAAACATTTGGATGTTTTTGCATATAATTGTTTCTCCTGCAATAGTTTGAGCACCCTGTCAACATGTTCAACATGATCCTTCCAAGACCTACCGTAGATTAGTATATCATCAAAAAATACTAGCACAAATTTTCTAAGGAAGGGTTTGAAAATGGAATTCATCAACCCTTGAAATGTAGAAGGTGCATTGGTAAGGCCAAAAGGCATGACCAAAAATTCATAATGACCCTCATGAGTTCGAAATGTTATTTTTGGAATATCTTCAATCTTCATTCTAATTTGATGATATCCTGAACGAAGATCCAACTTGGTAAAATAAATTGCTCCATGTAATTCATCCAATAATTCATCAATCACAGGAATGGGAAATTTATCTTTAATGGTGAGCGTATTGAGCTCCCTATAATCCGGACACATTCGCCATGATCCATCCTTCTTGTGTACCAATACTACAGGAGCAGAGAAAGAACTTTGACTAGGTTGAATTATACCGCCTCTAACATTTCTGCAATCATACGTTCAATTTCGCTCTTTTGGAAGTAAGGATATCTATAAGGCTTGATGTTTGGAGGAACACTTCCTGGAATCAAATGAATAGCATGATCATGATCACGAATAGGTGGGAGTCCTTTGGGAGTTTTAAACACCTTGGAATGATTGTCCAAGACTTGTTGGAGATCTACAGAAATAGATGATTTTGATGTTGGAACTTCTAGTGAGCATAATTGTGAAATTACGCCTCGTTGTTCTTTCTTTAGAAGCTTTGTCATGCCATTAGAGCTTATTATCCTTCCCAGCTTCCCTTCAATACCCCGTAATTCGACTTCCTTTTCTTCTGAAATTTTTTTTAAGAAAAGTTCTTGAAAATTAAAAGCTACCGTCCCCAAAGATTGTAACCATTGTACTCCTAGTACAACATCAGCACCTCCCATAGGAATGGAAAGCATTGGACTAGTCAACACATATTCCCCCATGGTTAGCTTGATGTTATTGCATTTTCCAGAGCAATTTATAGTTCCCCCATTTGCAACCATCACTTGACATTCTGGTGCTGGGTATAGGAAACAATTTAATTCCTTGGCTACCTTACAATGAATAAAATTATGGGTACTACCTGAATCAATCAACACTATTACCTTTTTCTTCTTGATATGTCCTTCTATCTTGAGAGTTTGAGGGGTGGTAATTCCTGCCAATGCATTACATGATATGGTCAGACTCATTTCTTCCTCTTCTAGGTTTGGTTCCTGGTGTATATCCTCTTCTTGTTCATTTTCTTCTTCCTCTTCACAATCTATGTAAAATAATTTCTTCTCAGCACACTTATGACCTTTTGTGTATTTGCTATCACAACTGTAGCAAAGCCCTTTTGCTCTTTTTTCTTCCAATTGTTGTGGTGTCAACCTTGTAGGTTGTGGAAATCTAGGCGTAGCAACACTTCCTTCTTTATAGAAGTGAGTGGTAGGCTTCCTTGTCGCCATAATTTTACATTCAATTTTCTTGCCAACCTGAATGCCTTCTCCAATGAATCAGGTTCCAAAACACGAACTTCATGTTGGATGTTATCCTTTAGAGTGCCTATGAAGAGATCAATCCTGTGTTCCTCTGGAATATCAGTTACCCTTATATTCAATTTTTGGAAGTCCTCAGTGTGCTGCCCCACTAAACCCTTTTGTTTGAGATTTATCAATTGGCTAAAGAAGGTGTTGCTCTTTGTATCCTCATAATGTGCTATCATTTCCTCTGTAAAAATTGACCAAGTGACAATTTTTTTTACGGGAGCAAAGCCATCGATACCATACAAATGTATTTTGTTCTAAATGTAAAGTTGCAATGTGTACATTTTGTGTGTTTTGCACATTATGGAGATCAAAATATTGCTCCATCTGTAGTATCCATGTTACAGGATCCTTTCCATCAAACTTCCTCATATCCATTTTTGGAATATGGTGGTTCTTCCCGCCAACATTAGAGTTTATGAAATCACGATTAACATTTATTTTTTCTCATCATGAGTTTCCTCTACTATATTTTCACCATTAGGAAACATTTCTTGTATCAACTTTGTCAAACCTTCCATGTCTGCTTTTAGATCATTCTTCACGTTTTCCATGTTGTCTTTCATTTTTTCATCGATCTTAGCTTCCATGTCATCCATCTTAGATTCCATGCCAGCTTCCATGCCATCTATCTTAGATTCCACGCCTTTCTTCAAACCATCCATATTATTCTTAAAACCATCCATCTTTCTTCCACGCCTTTCTTCAAAACTTCCATTTCATTTTTTGTTGATCTTTGCGAGAGCGAAATTTGGTGCTCTTGCTCTTGTAATTTTGATAGATCATGTTGCAATTCTTCATCTTCATGAGTCATAGTAGAGCCTTCTGAAGGCTTAATGGGTGTTGAATTATTTTTACGGGGCATTTTTTAGAACCCAATACTGATATCTATTCTACAATATGCCCTTGGAATCAATTCAAATTGATTCTTCAAACAAGACTTATGCAATTCGGAAAAAGAATACACACCTCTTTCTTGCTTTTGAGGAGCTCGATATTGAAATTGGATTATCTCTGTGATTGCGGCTCTTCAATATTTGAAATTTGGTACTACGGTAGCCTTCTGAATTATCTTTCGAATGCCATAGGTCTGACTTGATTTGGATTCTCCAAGGCAAAGTTATGTCCAATCTCCCACAATGACCTAATTATGGATTGGTTCAGTAGAGCGAACTTGTACTTTTGCCACGTGTCATTGTTTCGTCTTTTAGCACTAAAATTGATAGCAAAGAAACTACAGTCCATGTACTTGCGACCACTTTTTACGCACTCCAATCCGATGCTCAGAGAGATAGTTATGAAGATTTTCCCACGATCACCTCTTTGAGATGAAATTCAGGAGCCTAAAAAATCACTACCTTCCACAGATAATATCTCCGAAAATATTGCGAACCAAGCTCTAAAATTTTGCAACGATTTTCCTCAGGATTTTAGCTTCGTGCCCTAAACATTTCAGATTCTGAACCTTCATAGAAAAAAAGTTATAGCACAAATGCCACGATGAGATGTTTAGATTAAATTGATCAGCCTGCAAAAAGACCTAACTTCCACAGATCATATCTCTGAAACTATTGCGAACCAATATCTAAAATTTTGTGATGATGTTCCTCAGGATTTCAGATTCACACCTTAAAAATTTTAGCTTCTGAAACTTCGTAGAAAAAAAAGTTATAGCGAAAATTCCACGATGACCTGTTTGGAGTAGCGAAACCCTAGAATCTCAAAGCTCTGATACCAAATGTTATGAAACCAGCTCCAAAAAGATAGGAAAAGATATATCAACGCCTTATAAATAAGCATCTTTGAGGGGGGGAAACCTATAATACATTACATGAATGAACAATTCTTGGATGATACAAATGACCAAAACCTCCTTCTATATATAGGAGTCCATGGGGCCACAATATAATCCTAGTGGGGCCACAATGTAATCCTACCCGACCTAACAATAATAATTTAAGGGCACAATAATAACAATATGGGGGTTACAGGGGTATAGTAATAACAATAAGGGGGTTACACTAACAACAATAAGGGACTATACTAGTAATATATGGACCTAACAAGTGTTCAATGTTAATTGAATAAGTGTTGAGAGCAAACATGATTCTGGGAGCGATATGATATCTCGAAAAGACATGAATGGCATGTGCCAATTGGATGGAGGCTCATTCACAGAACAGAGTAAAGCTTCTATGACAGGCATAAAGTTTATAGGCACAGAGATATCATGGATCTCTTTGATCGAGTGATGGGTAAATGTAACAAAAGCATGGTGGAATGAAGCACCTAGTCCGTGTGATGATGTCAATGCAGAAGGTAGAAAAAAAATGTTTGCAGAGGTCAGGAAATCAGATTAACATCAGAGTTGAGGCGCTATGCATATATTGGAAGTGTTGCACACGCGTTGCGCATACCTTGTAAACATTGCGTATACACCTAAAGTGCTAAGCATACACTATGCATTCGTTGTAAGTGATACAAATATGCTACACATTCGTTGGAGGTGCTACGCTACCTTTACACACTATGGTTTGACCTGTATGCTAACACTCACCTCAACAACTGATAGAGTGATCGATACAAGCTACAGTAAGTTAAAAAAAATGGATTTAAGGTAAGGAGTAAGGTATGGAAGGTTGTATGCTAAAAATTTGGATCCATTTCATTTTATAAAATATATTTGTGAATGAAATCGTAGTTTTATAGAGGACAAAGTAGTTTTGACTTGGTAGGTGCATCATTTGGTATCAGAGCATTGGTGATGCTCTTTGGGGAGTTTCGTTGTGAGCATTTTTGTTTGTGAACCTGTGATTGAGAGGGAAAGATGATTGCTGCATCTTTAAGCATGCAAAGGCAGAGCAAGATGTTCTGATGATCGACCAACAACCATGGAAGATATGTGTGGAGAAGAGAGATATTTGCAGCTACGTGGAGTAGCCAATATGCATTGCATTAAGAATTCAATGTGTGAATAGTTTTGACCTGCCTGGAAAATAAATCATCATGCTCAAATTTTTTTGACTTGTGCATTTGGTTGGCAGTAGAAGTTTTGTTGACCTAGATATTGTAGGAATAAATGCTTGGTGTCAAAGGCCGAGTTGATTTGAGGTCAAGGATACTCTATTGATGCATTTTCTGGGCATATATATCAGTCAAAGAACTAGATCAAATTTCCTTTGTTGAATGGGCACTCTTACTATTTGTTGTAGCAGCGTGGGGACAATAGTGCATTAAGGTTGACGTACTTCTGGGTATTGCATTATTTTAGCTTCCCAAGAGGATTAATAAAAGAATGTTATTTCATAGGTATTGATCTTTGCCAAACTTAGAAGGCATAATTGTTTGTCCAAGCCATCAGATCCACTGGAGCAAAAGCCTTGAGTCACTAATTAGGCAGATTTCTCTTGAGAAACTCCTATTGCCAAAGGATGATGAAAAACACTAGCTATTGGAAGGTAGATTCATTTCCCTCATTGTAGACCAAGTTAAAGCTATTTGGGAAAACTAGAAAAAATTTATGCTCTTGAAGTTGTATATGTAGCTAAAATTGTGAATGCGGAAAGAGGAGATTAGTAAAGATTGACAGAACAAAGCAGGAAAACAAAGCTAGCCTGATTTGTGTGTATTAGTTAAAGATATTACACAGGAATGAATGAGATTTTAAATTTGATAGGAAGTAGGCATAAAGAGATAAAGTGTGGAAAAATATTGGGAATTAATTGGTACTCTTAAGAAAAATTTACAAAAGCAAATGAACAGGGAATCATCCATTCAAAGTGCAGATGAATGGTGGAACAAAATCATGCAGATATATTGAAGGTGATATGGTATGTTTTTATTTTTAAATTTGGTTTTGAGGATTGTGTTTGCATATTTCTGGTTGCAAACAAAAGCGGTGTTAACAACAAAGATAGCTGAGAGGAGATGTAACAAAGAACTATTTGTGTTCTCAAGAGGAAGAGGATGTGAGATCTTAAATAGTGGCAGAACCTTGAAGAATTCCAACAGAGGTTGGATAAGGAGGACAAGTGAATGTTCTCAAAAGAGAGTGAAATACTGCAGAAGCCAAAAGGAGCACGGTGTTGCTCGGAGAGTGGTTCCAGAGGTAGATAGCCATAAGATACCAAGAGAACAGACTCAGAAGGAAGCTTGCATTGGTATAAAGGTAGGTTTGAAGACTTACAAAGGAGAGGCTTGAGTGCAGTTAAGTGGACAAGGGAAGTTCACAAGAGAAGAGATGAAGACAAGGACTATGGAAATTCATTACAAAGGTTCAAACAAAAGCCATAGCAGAAAAAGAGGAAAGGATGTCAAGGAAAGTGACATGACGAAGAAATGGGTTCAAGAAGAGCTTGACAGACAACTTGATGACATGAAAGCAAGACTTGAGGCATTGATGAAGCTGCTACAATAAGAGGAAAACTAGAGAGGAGGATGGATATTTTCACTAAAGGGAAAGAAGGTAATTTGGAACTCATTCGAAATGTCGACAAATGTTCTTTAATACTATGTATAATCCGGAAAGCTCTTCAATAACTAATAACCACAGGAGCTTAAAAACAAAAATTTTTAGAAGTTAGTAGATGAATGCGAATGCTATGTGCCAAGGGGAACATTTTGAGATTAACGAGAGAGAAAAAAAATCAATTGTTAAATGCCTCTGCGTGTAATATTGTAGTGAAATTATGGAATAGTCATTCCTATTCAGATATCTAAATATCCTGAAGTTTTAAACATTAATTGAATAAGTGTTGAGAGAAAACATGATTCCAGGAGTGATATGATATCTCTACAAGCCATGAAATGTGTGTGCCAATTGGATGGATGCTCATTCACTGAAAAAAGTAAAGCTTTTATGACAGGGAAAAAGTGTATAGGCACAGACATATCATGGATCTGTTTGATTGAGTGATGGGTAAATGTAGTAGAAGCATGGTGGAATTAAGCACCCAGTTTGCATGATGATGTCAACGTAGAAGGCAAAAAAAAAATATGTTTGTAGAGGTCATCAAATCGTATTAACATCAGAGTTGAGGCGCTGCGCATGCTATGCAAACACCTTTGAGGCGTTACGAATATATTGGAAGTGTTGCGTAGGCACTGTGCATACCCTGGAAACATTGCGTATACACCTAAAGTGCTATGCATACTCTACGCATTCACTATAAGTGCTACGCATTCGCTAGAGGTGCTACGCTACCTTTACACACTACGGTTTCACCTGTATGCTAACCCTCACCTCAACAACTGACAGAGTGATCGTTCCAAGCTACATCAAGTTGAAAATAATGGATTGAAGGCAAGGACTAAGGTATGGAAGGTTGTATGCTAAAAATTTGGATCCGTTTCATTTTCCAAAATATATTTGTGCATGAAATCGTAGTTTTACAGAGGACATAGTAGTTTTGACCTCGTAGGTGCATCAGATAACCATTCATGGAAAGTTATTAGGGAACCCCTTTAAGAATATTAGTATACAATTCCCATTTTAAAATTTAAATCTTTTATTCTTCACTCTCTCATAGGCATGCACACAAATTCTCATTTTAATTGAGTGAATTAAAAGAAATGTGATTTTCTATGCTTTAATGGTGTTAGAGGAATAAATTCTAATCCTAACAACATATAGAGGTTTTATCGAGTATTCCATCACACCTCATCACCATACAACTATCGTACATACCCTTTAGTTGTCACCATACTCTACCCAATATGTACACATAGTCCAAACCTATCTACCATCACTTTAGCCATTGTTGTACTCCAGTTCAATCATTTTCATCATGCAAAATATTCACCACTAAAATTTATATGTCCATATCTCCAAATCAGCCATGACATAATAGTTGTTGAAAAATGCAGCAAGAAATTCTCAATTTGATTTTTCCTTGATTAAATTGAGAAAATTCAAATTTCCACATCAGTAGATAACTTGGATGATGTTAACTTGTGTTACCTCACTTGTGTCACCCAATTTACTCACTCAATTCGAGTTGGAGGATTTAGACTTCAATTAATAATATTTGATTGCTAATTTTTAGCAATCAAGGTCAATTATCTAAGGTTGTTTTCAGTTTAACTAGTTTCAAGTTTTGGAGGAATTAGTGGAAGTTCAAGTTGTGAAGTGGCACTTTCGTCAAAGTTAGTGGTCATCTAGTTAACTAATCAATCAACCCAAAATATCTTGTGCATGCATAGAACTTGAATTCCCCAGGCTTGGTGGAGATTCCAAGGTAGTGTAACATCAATTGTAGACTAGTCTTGGGTGTTCAAGTGTTGCATGCAATTGTAGGCTTTAACCCTGTATAGAAATTATCTGCAAACAAATTCTTAAAGAAAGAAAATAAACAATAGCGAGAGCATAAAACATAAAAAATATACATAGATATTTTTCCCCTGGATTCCAAAACTGGGACTACTAGCTTAATTCTTCATTATATTCCTTTTAGTGTTACAACACATATATATACATGTCGAAACATTCATAAACCCCAATCCATTAACCCTGTATTAGAACATAATCGTAGTTCCCTTGACCGAATCTACAAAATACCAGAGGCTGAAAACCATCCTGCCCCAAAACCATGTGCAAACCCATGCACAAAACCATAGGCAGGTGTGACTAATCATGGAAAGAATATAACGCATGCCCAAAATTCTAACACTTATTGTTTTCTTTTCGAAGGGGGCCACAGGAGAGCTTAGTCATTAGTACAACCATGCAACACCCATTGTTTCTCTACACCAAGAAAACTTTTGAGTGATCACAAAATTCATCAATGCATCTGCAACATTCTTCAAAGTGCCCACCTTTACCAGCAACACCTTTTTATCCTCAATCATATCTCTCCCAAATTGATATTGAACATCAATGTGCTTTGTCTTTGAATGATAAGCAAGGTTCTTAGCCAAGAAAATCTCACTTTGGCTATCACAATCTATCCTTATAGCTCATTTCACCAACCCCATACTTGAATACAATATCTGTAACCAAATTGCTTCCTTTCTTGCATGAATGGCTGCCATGTATTCTACCTTTGTAGTTGAAAGAGCCACTACAAACTGTCTTTTACTCATCCAAAACACTATTACCGATGAAATAGGTAACTACGCTAGTACCTACTTTTTGACGTAGCAAGAAAAACACTTGATTTTGAAAAGTGGTGATGCAGAATCAAATTTTTGTTTTTGAGCATGTTTTTGGCACTTATTTTTATTTTTATTTTTTATTTTTTTTATTTATTTTTATTTTTATTATTTTTTCTGTGATGCTTTTTATGTTGATTTTGAATAGTGGTGACATATCATCACCAACGTTTTTTTAGAGGATTGATTTTGACACTATACATTTTCTAATGTCTTCTTCTTTCGTGAGATGTTTATTTTTAAGTGCATTTATGTACTTATGTTTAAGAAAAAAATATTTTTTTATTAAATAAAAATTTGTAATGATAACCCGCACTTTTTCACATAGATAAAAAATGAAAAAAGGAGTCGAGACTTATGTTTAGGAATAACTCATGAAAGTAGGTAGGGCGCACGCTTGACCTTTCTTACGCCATTCTTCCTTTCTTTGGTTCTACTGTTGATGAGTTCTTATTTTACTAGGCCTCAGTCTCTGTTTGATGGGCTTCTTCGTTCTTCAACCTTTGTTGCGGTTTTCTCGGTTTCCGGAAGTTTCTTCTCTTGTCTTCAAGGTTCGGGTAGTTTGCGGTGCCTTTCTGCGCGATGCATTGGCAGTCGCATACGGGGCGGGCGCGACGCATTCGGCCTCTTGTGCTTCTTTACTCTTACGCGGTGCATCGAGGCATGTGGCGCTTTGGGAAACTGTTTTGCGGCGCCTTGGGCCGCTTGTTGTTTCATTGGCCTTTCACTCTCAATGTTTATTGGCTCTGTCCCTCTTGGTTAAGGCAATGGGAAATAATAGCGTTTGACCTAGACACAGGCCTGCCATGGCTCCTCCGATCGACTCTTCGGATGGGGCCGATGCTTAACCTGCTCAATCTGCATTCTCCGCCCTTGTCAAATCACTTCCGCTTCAGCGCCCTCGTCCATCCCTTTCTAAATTTGTCAAGAAGCTAGATGGTATGCAAGAGACCGTTCTGCCTCCTGCTTTGCCAAGAATGGCTGCCCTCTCACTTGCTGAGCGGGGGCTCATTGGGCAATTCACTGGCTTATGGCCATCTCCCAAAACTGTTCATCGTTGGATTGAGAAAAACTGGGCGGACAAAGTCAGTGGAAAAATTTCCATTCGCTTATGTGGGAAAGGTTACTGCACATTTCATTTTGAAACAAGAGCTGACAAGGATTTAATCTTCAGAAATGGCCCATATTTTATGGATTCGAGAGGGCTGTACTTGAACAAATGGACTCCTGACTTCGATCCCGAGCTGGATATCCCTAGTGTTGTCCCGGTCTGGGTCCGGCTTCCGCATCTCCCTCTCCATTGCTGGGGAGATGACTCGGTTCGTGCCATTGGCAATGTTGTGGGGAAGTACATCAACAGGAGCGAGCCCAAGGACAATATGCAAGCTTGTGCACGTATATGTGTTGAAGTTGATCTCGGTAAGGGTCTCCCAAAGGAAATCAAGCTGAAGGTGGATGACTGGACACACATTCAGCAGCTGGACTACGAACAAATCCCATTTAAATGCAAGGTATGTCACGAGTACGGTCATTTTTCCAATCGATGCTCTAAAATTACTAATGATGAAAAATGTTCAGCCCGAGAAACAATGGGAAACTATCAAGAGGAAAAACACCGCTGCTGCTCCGCTAGCTGAAGCTCCTCCCAAATCTGCTCCCTTCAAACCTAATCCTTCCTCCTCGTCGACTCCTCTGCCCTCCCCTCCTAAGAAATCCTTAGAGTCTTCTAATCCCTTCTCCTCCATTTCCCTTGACGATGACCTTCCCATCACCCTGCCTCCATCTCAGGATGGCACTCTTGCCCCCACCTCCCTTGCAAATCCGTCCCCCTCATTCTCCCACGACCCTCCTTCATCTAGATCTACCAGAAGCTCTTCTAAAGAACATGGGGCCAATCTGGACACTCAAAGGAAACAAGGACGTAGGAGATCGAATAAACAACAGAGAGAAGAAAACGCCCAAAAAGATATAGCAATGGGCACACAAAATCCTATTGAAACTTAGATTTTGGGGCAAAATAGCAAGGAAGTGGCATACAAGAATCAGGGAGGGCGAGCAACTCTCCGTACCCCTCTCACGCAATGATAAAAGTCCTATCCTGGAACAGTAGGGGATTAGGGCACCCCTCCAAAACCACAGCTCTGAATGATTTGATAACTCAGGAAAAACCAGGAATATTATTGTTACAAGAAACAAAGCAAGGACACGTAGAAATGAGAGGGATTATTGATCGCCTCAAGCAATATGAAGGAAGCATCTGCGAATCTAGGGGAGCCTCAGGGGGGATCGCCACCCTTTGGAGTCACACTGCCTGGAAGCACCAAACTAATACAGTCAACCAATTCTGGATTAAAGTTACTCTAGAGAATCTAATGAGCAACCAAAAAATCATCATCTACAATGCCTATGCACCAAACCACTACAGGGACAAAGCACAGTGTTGGACTTCTCTCCAACTGACATTGACGAAGAAGAAAGCAGTAACATCATACTTGGAGGAGATCTCAATCTCATACTCCACACCAACGAAAAGAAAGGGGGTTGTTTTACACACAACCCTTGCAAATCGCAGCTGGAAACTATTATGCAGGACCACGATCTCATTGACGTTGCTCCAAAAAATAGAAGGTACACATGGAATAATCGAAGATTGGGAAAGGCTAATATTATGGAGCAGCTAGATAGGTTTTTTGTGAATATCTCACTCCTCTCCTCGTTCTCCATGGCATACTATGTTATTCTGCCATTCGCTACCTCAGATCACTATCCCACAACACTAACACTTGAAACCCACAGCTCGCTAGGCCCCATTCCGTTTGAGTACAGCCCGCTGTGGAACAATTTTCCTATTGTTGATCAGATTGTGAAACAAACATGGTGTCAACACATTGAAGGATCGCCAGGTTTTATTTGGGAAAGTAAATTAAAAAGGAATAAAAGCGCTTTAAAAGAATGGGTTCGGAATCACTATAAGGAGCTGGAGAAAGTGAAAGATGAGCTCAAAAACAAATTGGAACAGGTCCATAATATCATAGAGGAACAAGGTCTATCCCTGGACTCCAAAGCCAGAGAATGTGACCTTTATTTTCAGCTCTATCGTGCCAATCGTGTGGAGGAGAAGAAATGGAGAATCAAATCCCGTCAGCTGTGGCTGCAAGGAGGGGACAAAAAATCCACCTTTTTCCAAAAGCAGGCCATTATCAGAAAATTAGAAACAATGTCACCTCCATCACTGATGATGAAGGCCAACTTCAAACCTCTCAAGATGCTATAAAAAAGGCATCCTCAAAACATTATAGCGTGCTCTTAACCGAAACCAAAGAAGCTTAAGACTATTCAAATCTGCTTCAATACCTTCCCACAGAAATCAGTGCAGAAAGTAATGCAGAGCTTACCAAGGATATTGCAGAAGATGAAATTCAAAGAGCCATTTGGACTCTTAAACCTGACAAGGCCCCTAGCCCCGATGGTTTCCCCATCAATTTTTATAGATCCCACTGGGGGACCATCAAAAAAGATCTTATCAAGATGATAAAATGGATCCAGCGCAAGAATAAAATTGGAGGCTTCACCAATGCCACTCATCTTGCCCTTCTCCCTAAAGAAAATCGACCCTCAACCTTCTCCCGCTTTCGACCCATTTCCCTTCGTAACTCCTCATATAAAATCTTTGTCAAAAATCATAGCCACTCGCCTCAAACCTATCCTTCCCTCCCTCTTCTCTGAGAACCAAGGAGGCTTCTTAGCCAACAAACAAATTTCCGACTCTAATCTACTTGTGCAAGAGGCTATACAATCCAGTCAAGTCAGAAAAGAAAAAGGTTTGATTCTAAAACTGGACTTAGCCAACGCTTTCGATCGAGTAAGATACTCTTTCCTTCTTGCTGTCCTTAAGAAAATGGGATTTTCCCCATCCTTCATTGATCTTGTCCATGCATGCATCTCTGGTCCTTGGATCTCCCCCCTTATCAATGGCAAGCCAGGGCCTTCTTTCCAATCTTCTCGAGGATTACGTCAAGGTTGCCCCCTTTCCCCCTACCTCTTTATCTTGATGGTTGAATCCTTCAGCAGGGCCCTTGACCACAAACGCCGCACCAGTCTCATCACCGGCATTAAATTTGGGAATGGAGTCAAAAACATAAACCATTCTCAGTTTGTTGATGACACCTTGTTAATGGGAGGTGCCTCCAACATTATAGCTCGCCGATTCAAAACACTCTTAGACAAATTTATGAGTTACTCCGGAGGCACGATCAATCACCTCAAGAGCTCCATTTATGGCTGGAACGCATCTGCTCATACTCCTTAGAGCATTGCCGGCATCTTCGGGGTTCCCTGTAAATTAGATTGGGGGCACTTCTCTTATCTGGGCATGCCAGTGAGTGTGGGCTCCCTGAAAGCTGAAGTTTGGGACACTATTATTGACAAAATGAAAAGGAAAGTGCAGCAATGGGGCTCTCTCTGGCTTAACCTAGCAGGGCGTCTTACCCTCCTGAATCCTGGCCTATCTTCACTGCCCTTGTATCAATTCACGCTGCTGCGAGCTCCAGCTAGTTTTCATCACAAAGTGGAAGCCATCCTCCATCACTTTCTCTGGCAAGGGGGAAAGACTGAAAGAAAGAAATACAATCTTATAAATTGGAAACAGGTCACCCAACCCTATGAATATGGTGGACTGGGGATCAGATCTCCACAGCTACTAAATCTGGTCTTCAGTGGCAAGATAGTCTAGAGGCTCATCAATGGAGACTCTGCTTGGTGGAAGAAAGTGTTGGAAGTCAAATATTTAAACTCTCCAAGGCAGCTACTTTTAGATCAGGACATACCCACCAGAGCTTGCACCAAAATCTGGGGGCTGTGCAAAAAAGTAATACCCATTCTCGTTTCAAATGTTTCCAAGGTCCCCAAGGGGGGCAACAACATTAGATTAGGAGCACATAAAATAATGGGCCATCAACCAATCAGCAATAGGCCCGAAACCCAGCAGATTCTCTCTTACCTTTCCAACCAAGGGATTCACAATTTGGCTCAGATATCCAAATGGGATATTCATACTCATCTTTGGACAGAATGGAAATTTCCTGATATTCCTGAAGAGCTACGATCTAGTCTGGATAATCTGTAGGTTTATCTCCACAGCATCGCACCCACCAAACAAAATGATGAGGATTGTTTTTGCTCGGACCCTACAGGCACTAGCTACACAGTCAAGGCCGCTTATCAACATATCTGTAATAGAGATCATCCGATGTCGAAATGGTCACAATGGAAAACTATTTGGAAGTCAGAGACCCTCCCCAAAATTAAATTCTTCATTTGGGTTCTCTTAAAAGGGAAAGTGCTAACCTCAGATAACCTCAAAAAATGCGGTGTTTCAGGTCCTTCCCGCTGCCCAAACTGTTCTGCAGCCGAGGAGACTATTCATCATCTCTTCATACGTCGCTCCTACACCACTGCTTGTTGGAAAGAAGCCTTCCAGCAGGATCACCTCCCCTGGGGTTCGCAGAGCACCATCGTTGAACTCTTACATTCATGGAAGACGAATTACCCTTAGCAGCGCAAGAAGAATCATGTGGCAAGAAGAGTCTGGAATGCTCTTCCTTACACCATGCTGTGGCGTATTTGGCTAGCTCGCAACCAAACAATCTTCAAAGACAAGAAAATCGATATCAGAAGACTACATAACAAGGCAAGAGGACTCGCCATGGAAGTTGTAGCTGTCAATTGCCAGCGAAACATTGATACGGTTGGGCTCTTTGTTGAAGAGCGGAACTACATAGGAAGTATGCTTGATCGGAGCAACAGAGACCTCTGCAACGGGCAACGCAGAAATGACACTAGCAGCATTCAAACTCCTAGCAGCAGTTGGAAAATTAGAATGAAGGACAAGGAGTTTGCCTTCTGGTTAAAAATATGCAACACTCACTACTTATTTTTTGATGGAGCCTCCAAGTCAAATCCTGGAAAGGCCGGGGCGGGCGGAATTATTTGTAACACCAATGGAGACATCATTCTTGATTACGAATGGGGCTTAGGATCCAACTCCAATAATAAAGCAGAAGCTCTCGCTCTGTCTCAAGGCCTCTTCCAACTCAAAATTCTTGGCATTCGCACAGCAATAGTGATCGGAGATTCGGTAATCATCATCAGTTTAATGGTCCACAAGCGAACAACAACCAATTTACCACTCCAGCAAATTTTAAATCAATGTCATGAACTCACCCAGCAAATTCAGAAAGTTCGATTCATCCACGTTCTTCGTACCCTCAACAAGGAGGCTGATGCTTGTGCAAACAAAGCTTGTTCCAAATATTTGGGCATTCTTAGTAGAAACGCCATTGATTCCTTTTGTTTTCTACCATGATTTGGAACAATCAGATCAGTTTGTCTGCAGAGGCAGCTGTAGTCACCATGTCCAAGATTTCGGTGGCAACCAGAAATCCACTTTGGGCAGCAATGAGCCCTATCTCAGTTCATAAAATCTAGGAGCATCAGACCTTGAAAGTGACCTATTGCAGGCATTACAGGTTCTGAAGACAACATCGTTCAAACATGTTTCACAAATGTAGTTTTTTGTCGTCTCAATTTGTTCGAATCTATTCTAGATCAGCCTACCCAAAAGTCAAGCATAATCGGAGCGCTCAGGAACTTGGGTTCGCTGAGGTTCCCCCCTTCCTCTTTTCTCTTGCTTATTGCCCTGTAGCATTGGAGCTTAGACTCCCACTTTGCTCTTTTTGAATACAAAACAGCACCCGATTATGTCAAAAATAAAAATAAAATGAAAGAATTGATATTATAAAGTTTATATTTTCTACAAGTTTATGTATTGCTAATTAATTTTTCAATGCACATAAAATAATTGTCACTAAAAACCCAATATTTTGAATGATATGACAAAAAAATACAAATTTTCAATACAAATAGAATGCAAAAAATACACTTTTAGAGACTTTTTGTTAAAAAAAACATGTTAAATAAACTATTTTTTGGGAAAATCTTAACAAAAAAACTTAAGAAAATAGCATTTTTATTGAATTTTATGTCAAAAAATAATAGTAATCACATGTTTTTTGCAAAAAATAAGGATTCTTCTCATAAAATATCAAAGTTTAAACATTACAAGTAAAACTGATTAATAGATCTCAAAAATGAGCTTTGTTTGCAAGCATAACTTAAAGATCCTCAACAATATCAACTAATACATGTTCAACATCATCTAGAACATCATTGATGGCTTCTTCCGCAACATTTTCTACTTCATTTTGGTCATTGTCATCTTCTAATGGATTTTTCATGTCTGCAACTCTTCCAAAGTGTCCCTTTCCAATCATTCCATCTAATGGTGGTTGAGGTTCCTTTGATTTTTTTGCCACACGTGATTCATTAAAATCCCCTTTCCTCAAACCAACTTCTTGCTTCGCATCTGGAAGGAATTCAAGAGCGTTAATTCTTTGTTGAATAAATTTGCATTGCACTGGGTCTTTCTCAATGGAAATGCAATTTCTTCCTTTTGGTAGGCAACATGCTAGTGTTGTACCTAATTATCAAGTACAAAAGAAATAAGTAAGAAAATTAGTATAAAGACATAAAAAGTAAAAAATAAAATATTTAAATTTAAATTTGTATAATAAAACTTACCTAAAACTGAAATTAGATCCAAAACCCAATCTCCTTCATTTGACGGCGTCACTCGGCCTACCTCCGGGCCTCGACTGGGCGGAGGGAAATTCCGAGAATCGCCCTCCACCCAGCCGGGGGGCGGAGGCAGGCTAGGCAGCCCTCGACAACGCCACCCAGCCGGCCTCTGCATAACCGGGGGCGATTCGGAATCACCCTTCGCCTAGCCGAGGGTGATTCTCGGAATCACCCCAGCCGGGAGCGATTCTCGGAATCGCGCTCCGCTCAGCCGGGGGTGATTATCGAAATCACCCTCTGCCCAGCCGGGGGTCGGAGGCAGGCCAGGCAGCACCATCGAGGGCTGCCCAGCTTGCCTCGAGCCCCCGACTGGGTAGAGGCAGGCTAGGCAGCCCTCGATGGCGCCACTCGGCTGGCCTCCATCCCCCAGCTAGGCGGAGGGAGATTCTCGGAATCACCCTATGTCGGGCCGGGGGCCGGAGGCCGGCTGGGTGACACCGTCGAGGGCTACCCAGCCTGCCTCCGGCCCCCGGCTGCGCAGAGGGTGATTCTGAGAATCACCGTCTGCCTAGCCGCAGGTCGGAGGCAGGTTGGGCATCCCTCGACGTCACCGCCCGGCCTGCCTCTGGCCCCCTGCTGGGCGGAGAGAGATTCCGAGAATCACCCTCTGTTGGGCGAAGGGTGATTCCGAGAATCACCCCTGGTTGGACGAAGGGTGATTTTGAGAATCCACCCCCGGGTGGGTGGAGGGAAATTTCGAGAATCACCCCCGGCTGGGCAGAGGGCGATTCTGAGATTCACCCTCCGCCCAGCCAGGGGTGATTCTTGAAATCACCCTTCACCCAGCCGGGGGCCAGAGGCAGGCCGGGCAACTTCGTCGAGGACTACCCAACCTAGCTCCGACCCACGTCTAGGTGGAGGGCGATTCTTGTAATTTCCTTCCGCCCAGCTGGAGGCCAGAGGTAGGCCAGGAATCTCTCGACGGTGTCGCTCAGCCGGCCTCTGGCCCCCGGCCAGGCAGAGGGTGATTCCGAGAATATCTCTCCACCAAGCCAGGGGTTGGAGGGCAGCCGGGTGGTGCCATCGATGGCTGCCCAGCCTACCTCCACCCAGCCGGGGGCCGAAGGTAGGTAGGGCAACCCTCAACAGCGCTGCCCAGCCTACCTCCAACCCCCGGCTAGGCGGAGGGTGATTCCGAGAATCACCCCTGGCTGGGCGAAGGGCGATAAAGAGAATCTCCCCCGGTTGGGCAAAGGGCGATTCCGAGAATCGCTCCCAGCTGGGCGGAGGGCGATTCCGAGAATCACCCCTGGATGGGCGAAGGGTGATAAATAGAATCTCCCCCGGTTGGGCAAAGGGTGATTCCAAGAATCGCCCCCGGTTGGGCGGAGGGCAATTCCGAGAATCACCCCCGATTGAGCAGAGGGCGATTCCGAGAATCACCCTCGGTTGGGTAGAGGGTGATTCTGAGAATCACCCCTGGTTGCGCAGACGGCTATTCTGAGAATCACCCCCAGCTCGGCGGATGACGATTCTGAGAATTACCCCTGGCTGGGTGAAGGGTGATTCCGAGAATCACCCCCAACTGGGCAGAGGCCAATTCCGAGAATCACCCCCAGTTGGGTGAAGGGTGATTCCGAGAATCACCCCCGGCTAGGCAGAGGGCGATTCCGAGAATCACCCTTCGCCCAACCAGGGGTGGTTCTCGAAATCACCCTCCGCCTAGTCGAGGGTTAGAGGCCGGCCGGGCGGCGTCGTCGAGGGCTACCCAGCCTGCCTCCGGCCCCCGGCGGGTGGCAAATTAATTTTTTATTTTATTTTATTTTTTTCAAACACAAACTATTTAAAAATTTTAATTTTTTTTTTTAAACAAAAACTATTATAATAAAAAAAATGTATTGTTTAAAAAAAAAAAAAAACAAACAAACAAACTATTAAATTAAAATATAAAAATATAAAAAAACAATAAAAACAAATTAAAAAATATGTTTTAAAAAATAAACAAACAAATATAATAAAAAACATTATTTTTTAATTTTAATTTTTTTTTAAATTAAAACAATTATTATTTAAAATATAAAAAAAAAAACAATTAAAAAAAAATTAATATGTTTTAAAATATAAACAAACATATACAAGAATATTTTAATTTTAAATTTTTATTTTCTTAAAACTAAAACAATTATAATTTAAAATATAGAAAAATGATAAAAAAAAATTAAAAAACATGTTTTTATATATAAACAAACAAATATATGAATAATAAATTTTTCATTTACTTGTTCATTTTTAAAAATTGTTGAAGTCATATAATTTCTCCATAATTTCATGGTTCAAGTATCTTGAAAACTTAAGATTTAAAAACTTGAGATTTACAACTTGTCATTAAGGTTTTTATGCGCTGTGAAATTTTATCTTTAATGTTATGGTTGAAAATAATTACAATTTTAGGGTTGTTTAGAGTCAAGATATTTTATGTTTAACAACATGGATAAAAATTGTTCGAAATGATAAGCCCTTCAGACATATTTTGTTTATATTTAACATCATCTATCAAAAAATTTAGAATTTTACGATTTTTCAATGTCCTAATATGTTGTCTTTAATTCCATTGTTACAATGTGTCAAAAGTGTGACACAATGTCTTTTTTTTGTTATTCCAGCATCAACTTGTTTTGTTTTGAGGGTGTTTTTTCAATCATTTTTTCAAGAAACAATTTCGTTTTTAGCATAATTTTATAAAAAGGTGAAATTTGACCTTGAGAAAAAAACAAATGTGTTTTGGACTACACACTTTTGTTTTTGGGGCGTTTTTTCATGTTTTTTTAGTATTTTTGGGCTAGAGTTCCCATTTTGAGGTAATAGTTCCCGTTTCATCTGTAACATTGTTCCAAATGACTGTACCTCCAAATAGGCAATACATACCCACTTGTAGATCTTCTTTGTTCTAGATTTCCAGCCCAGTCTGCATCAACAAAACCATGGATGTCCAAAACTCTATCCAATCTTGGTCTTCCCTGGTAGCCCACACCATAATCACTAGTGCCATGCAAGTATCTGAAAAACCTCTTCATTGTTGTCCAATGCTCCTTCCATGGTTTTGACATAAACATGCTCAATACTCCCACTGCATGTGCAATGTCTGGTCTAGTACAGACCATTACATACATCAGGCTACCCACTGCACTTGCATATGGAACATGGGACATATCCTCTTCTTCTTCTTGTGCCTTGGGACACTGCTCAACAGATAGCTTTACACCTACAAGAATAGGAACCTTCACTGGTTTACTATCCTGCATTTTAAACCTCTGCAATAATGTCTCGAAATACTTCCTTTGGTTTAACTAAAGCTTCCTCTTTACCCGATCTATCTTAATTTCCATGCCGAAAATATAGTTTGCAACACCAATATCTTTCATGTCGAATTTGGAGAACAATTGGGTATTCAAACCTTGGATAATTTCTTTATCATTTCCAATCAGAAACATATCATCCACATACAAGACCAAATAAATAACACAGTCACCAATTAATTTAAAATACACACAGTGATTCTCTTTACTTCTTGTGAAGCTAAGTTCCCATATATAGTTATCGAATTTATGATACCACATCCTTGGTGATTTTTTTAACCCACACAGAGAATCTTTTAACCTGCATACCAGTTCTTTCTAACCCTTCATCGTAAATCCTTCAGGTTTCTTCATGTATATGTCCTCTTCTAGATCCTCATGAAGAAATGTTGTATTCACATCCATCTATTCTATCTCAAAATCAAATGCATCAACAATAGATAAAAGTAGTCTAATAAAAGTAACCTTGGCAACAGGAGAAAAAATATCACCAAAATCAATTCCCGACACCTGGAATAACCTTTTGCTACAAATTGAGCTTTGTATTTCTCCACCTTGCCTTCTACATTCATCTTCTTCTTAAACACCCATTCGCTCCCGATGGGCTTCCTTTCTGCCGGAAACTCCACCAGATCCCATGCCTCATTTTTGTGCAAGGATGCCATTTCATCAACCATGGCCTCCTTCTAGAGCATTCCATCCTCTGAATCCACTGCCTCCCTGACAGTTCTGAGATCATTGTCCATGACAATCAAAGCAAAATTTGAAAAGAAAGCAAATGTACTATACCTTTCTGGCTGCCTTCTTTCCCAAACTGATATTCTCATAGCTAGAGTTTGTGGCTCTTCCTCTTCTGAATCTTGTTCTTTTGTACAGTATGATTCATCCTCCTTTAGCTCAAAATATATCTTCTCAGGTTCCTTTGGCAGGAATTCATGTTTAACAACATATTTTACCTCTCTAAACACCACATCTCAGCTATACAAAACCTTCCTTGGTTCTGGGTTCAAAATATTGTAACCTTTTAAACCATCCTTATACCCAATAAAGATGCACCTTTTAGATTTATTATCCAACTTGGTATTTTTCTTGTTTGGAACATGTACATTTGCATCACATCCAAATATCCTCAGATGTGAAAGAGAGGGTTTCTTACTACTCCATACCTTATGTGGAGTCTTATCCACCAACATTGATGAAGGTGATCTATTAACCAGGTAACATGCAGTCTCCACTACCTCTGCCCAGAATTCTTGTCTAAACCTAGTACCATTGAGCATGCTTCTTGTATTTTCCATCATCATTATGTTCATTCTTTATGCAACTATGGTTTTCTAAGGTGTGTATGGAGTATTATTCTGTCGTGTTATACCATGCTTCTTACAGAACTCTTTAAATTCCTTCTTGTAGAACCATTCACCATTATTTGTCCTTAGCACCTTAATCTTATTCTCTGTCTAGTTTTCTACTAGAGCCTTAAATTCTTCAAATATGTCAAATAATTCAGATTTATTCCTCAAGAAATATATCCATGTATTCCTTGAGAAGTCATCTATGAATGAAACATAGTACACATATTTTCCCAGTGATGGAACCGCAACAGGTCCAAACACATCACTGTGCACAAGCTCTAATATCTTGTTTTCCCTCTTAGTACCTGTTAGCTCCCCATAATTCCAGCAGATTGGTGAGACCAGAACTGCGAAGAGAACACTTGAACCACTTTGGGATTCTAGGATCTAGCCCTCCTGAATCTAAAGAGGGATCTCTCTTATAAGTGAAAAGATTGATTTATCTTTTAAGGCTTGAAGTATGATATTAGGCTAGTTATGAAGGACAAGGTTTTTTTTTTGTTTTTGGATGGTTGAGCATGATTTTTAATTGAGTGGAAAGTCCTAAAATTAAAGAGTTTCAAAGGTGTGAAGTTGCAAGAAATTAGAACAGGCTTTGGCTGATAGATAGATATGATGCTGGTTTTTAGTCCATTGGGCTATGGAGTCATAAAAGGGTTTAATTGTGCAACAATTTCAAGAGTGGTCCAAGGGGCAAGCCATCTATATCACAAGTATCTGAGATAAAATGATGGAATGGAACAATAAAAGTTTTGAAAGGGTGGAAAAAGACAATAATTTTAACTAGGATTTATCAGTCTTTCCAAACAAGAAAATCCTTTTAAGTAAATGTTTAAAACGAACCAAAGGATAGGGCTAACCATAGACTTCTTTGGAAAAGTTCGTATTAAAGCTAACTCATTAGAAAAAAAATCCACTAATCCACATAATTACTTTTAGAAGGGATGAAAACAAATAAGAAAAACAAAGTGCAGCCTAAGATCAGATAAGATACTTTTAAATCTAAACTGATTTCAACATACTCTTAGGGAAACTTTCAGAATTACCTTTGAAGAAAGAACTAGAAGACATGGCAAACCATAAAATTTCCTAGTCTAACTCTACTAAGTAGAAAATGAAAATAACATTCAAGAACTTCCTTTCAAGCTTCGCACATCAAGAAAGGGACAAACCAACATTCCTTGAATATGTTTACACTTAACTTAAGTCGTTCCTAAACACACAATTTGGAGGAAAACATTGAGATAAAGCTTATCAGTTAGAGAAGGGTACTGCAAACAGTAAATCCTAACTCTATGCTTGCTGTTCTTTATCAGAGAATAATGGACAAAATGGCATACATGAAAGGAAAAAAAATAACACAGAAAGAAGCACTTCACCAGTGATATAGACCAGGATCCCAAGAATCAGCTTGTATATTGATGTTAATCCAGTTACATTCTTCAAGTCCAATGTTTTAGTTCATCAATCATCTTTTCTTCTCAGCCTAACTTATTTGATTACAAATAGAGCTTCAAGAGCCTTTGAACGCTATTTACATGTAGAAAATTCGAGCACAAGTATATATCAAAGTTTTGCAACCAACCCTTTACAATAAGCTCCTCAAGAAGATTTTATAGAAAAATGAGGAGGTGGAATGAGAGAAAAGATCTACATACTCAATTAATACAGTTTAAAGCTTCTTGGCCTTTGAGGGGCTCAATGGAGAAGATTTCAGATATTTCTCTGTATTAATTGGCTTACATTAAGTATTAAGCTCGCTGGGGAGATTATGTTGACTTTAAGGCTCTATGTCATCTTTGTAATAACTCTGCTGATATTTTGCAATAAGTCTCTTTGGCTTGGAATAACTGCTCAGCTGTATTAAGGCAGATATCCTCTATTTCGATAATAACTATGCCATCTTTTGAATGCTTTGAGGCTACAGGTGGCTTTAGGTAGCTGAGAGGATTCAATTAGCCTTTGATGTGGCAGTGGAGGCTTCTCGGTCTAATAGATATTATCGTTTTTATTCAATCACTGCTTGATTTGCTTTAAATCTATGTGTTAGGCTTAATTAGGCCTAATTTATGTCTTCTGTTCTTAAAACTGTGTTTAACTGAGTGGATTAGGCTTTAGATGTTCGATTTAGGCCGTAATCCCTCAAAACTGTGTAAACCATCTTCAATTCTTTATCTCTGCTGTGAATTTATTCTTTAACACTGATACTCTTTATTTTGCTGTGTCTTGTTGATGAGCAGGTGTTACAGGGGCTTTATAGTGGTGCCAATGCTCATGAGGCACTGAATGAAACATGATATGGAACCCCGGCGGGAAGATCTCTTTGATGAATAAAGGCCTGGAGGATCGTCATCCTTGGCCTTCAATTTTCCCTTAAAACATTTGAAAAAACATTTAAAACCTGCATAAACCAAGAAATATTAAGAAAATCCTGCGGGATAAGGTAAGACTGCCTCAGAGGTTCGAGATTAGATCACAGCCGTTGGATGAAAACATCCAATGGTGAGGATTTTTCTGCAGAGGTAAAAAGGGAGGCGGTTGAAAAAGTGGTGAGGAGATTAAGTCAGGGCCGTCGATCTGCAAAGATCGACGGTCGAGATTTATCAGGGGAAATATAATGTAGAGGGGCACATTTATAATGAAATGGGAAAAATACAAAGAAAAATGGGCAAAAAACCTTAATCGACAGCGAAAAAGGTGTTAATGAAACTTGGGGTTTCTGGGAGGATTTTGGGCCGTCAGATGAGATCGGCCATAGAGATCAATGGTGGAGGTTGATCTATGAAGTCCCTTGGAGGATGGCGGAGGGCGATAGTTCAATGGTCAGATTGAATGTGAGTCATTGATCTGCAGAGATCAACAGCGGGGAATGAATGCGATGAAATGCAATAGAAAAGGGGTAAAGAGGTTTCGGCTGAAGAAACAACTGTTTTCACGTAGCAAAAGGGGAGAAAGGCGGTATTTACTTTTTTAACGCGATATGCGTTAGAGGCCGACACGTGGCCTTTTGAAACTACCTATATCACGTAACTTTGGAGAATTAACGTTCGGGATAAAAATCATGTGATAAGGAACGTCTACCGTCAGATCTGGGGTCTTAGATCGGACGGTTGGGGAGAGAGCATGATGGAGGATAGATGCACGGATGGAAAGAGGTGGGGCGGTTTTAATCTAGACCGTCTGATCAGGGGATGGATGACAAAGATTGGATCTGGAGAATGGTAGGACCCAAAGGAGTTGGGCCTATTGGGTTGAATCTGGACCGTTTGATCAAGGAATGAACAGTCCAGATTAAATCTCAGGGTCAAATGAAATAAAATATGAGGCGGAGAAAGGGTCAGTGTGGGCCGTTGATCTGCAGAGATCAACGGCGGAGATTGGCTGAAAAAAATTACATAGCAGAGTTTGTTTAAAATTTAAACAAAGGTTGAGGGCTCATCTGGACCATCGGATTTAAAAGAATGGATGGCCCAGATGCAATCATAAGGTTTGCGATCAGGGGAGGAGGGAGGAAAGGGTGCCGATGCAATTAAACATAAACTATTGATCTGAGGATCAGATCGACAGCGGAGAATGAATCAGAGGAGGTCACAGGCGGGGGAAAGGGCTTATGATCAGATCGATGTGGGCCGTCGGATCTGGGAATGGAAGAATGGATTGACGGCTGAGAAGCCATCGGAAGAACACCAATCGGGAAGGGGCAATAAAATGTTTGAATGCGCCCAATGAAAATCTCCGATGCAAGATTCCGAAAGCCATTGATTGGTTTTGAATCAACGGTCAGAAATGGCTTCAACCAATGAACGGGAAGGTCACATTTAAAACATAAAAATTGGATATTTTATGAAATACAAAGGAATATTGCATCGGGGAGGGTTTATTGTAATGTTTAGCGCCTGATTGCGAGGCTTTTGGTTTTGCGAAGAGGCAAAGGGATCGGGGGTTTATAAAAATGAGCCAATCACATCAGGACCTTTCCATAAAATAAATAAATGCGCCCATCGCACAACTCTGATTGCGATAAACGCTCGGGACTTTAACTCTTGGTCCTGAGCATGGGTATATGGTGGGGAAGTGGTTTAGGTATTAGCCCAAAGGGGCTTAAGGCCTATAATGAAAATATGGGTTTTTCATGATTTTTCAAGGTTTTTCAAAGGATTCGAAAGCTTTCGATAAGGCAAAGAAGGAGTTTTAAGCCTTATCAAAGGGGTTTTAATGAAGGGAACATGGAAATAAGGAAAATAGAGGAACTTCATGGGGAAAAAGGGGACAAAAATGAAGGTTAATAATGAGTGAAAGGAGGGCAAAAATGAGGGAAAAATGGGGTTTTCAATAGTCTTTTTCTTCAAGGAAAACAACAGATTTTTCACTTTTAAGAGGGAAACAATAGTGAAGATTAATCAAAGGGTAAGTCATCTTCATAAGACTTTAAGCACCAACAATTTTGGAAATAAAATTGTTTCTTGAAGGCTTCAGAAATGATTTAGCCACCATTTGATATGAAATTTTTTATAGGTGGCTAACAGTGGCTCCACATGGGGATGGTGCCTTCTTGAAAGCATCAAGAACTTCATACTTGTATTCTATGGGGGGCTAATCAGTGCCTCATCCATTGGGCTGCAACTTTCTTCTCTTGGATAATCTTCTTTTGCTATGAAAATGTTAGCAGCCATAAAAAACAATGGAACTCTATCAAACAATATTTCTACCTACCCAATCCTACTGATCTAACATTTTTTTCTTCTTTCGGAGTGCATTTGGATTGGCAAACTCTTTTACAAACATTTTATTCTTTTGAAAGAAAAAAATAGTCTAAGTTTACATCTTGTTTCTCCATGAACTTAGATTAAACAGTTGAGTTCATAAGCTTCTCTACCTAACTACCACCTGTTAGGATTAAACTGTCTAACAAATTTTTATTCACTGATTTCTAAAACAGAAATTTAAAAGCATACAAGACAAGATTGAACTTGCTGATCTATGGCATAAAAAAAAGTTGCACATAGATAATTATTTTGCAGAAAATTAAATCAAAATGGTGAAGGCTTAAGATCTGAAAGTTCTAAGCACGACCTTCTCTTTTCTTCAGCTCTGTTTTTGAGTTTGTTTGAGCTCTTTTACATTCTTTTCTGGTTCAAGTTTTGGGCTTATTAGAACTAGTCTGCTTTTTTCTTTGACTCATGATTTAAATAGATTAGAGCCATTCTACTTTTGGAAACTTAGGTTCAGATTTTTTAGCTTGTTTGAACCTTTATTTTCTATCCTAATCTACCTAACTGATAAGCCAAGATTAAGTCGTTCGGAAAATCTGATTTCACTAACCTATCAGTAGTAAATTTAAAACTAATTAGTTAGTTTAGGCTATATTTTGTTTCTCTTTTTTGGTATGGGGCTGTACCCTTCTTATTTTTACAATCTGCCCTCTTTTCTTTCTTCTATTGTTTTTGTATTTTTTATTTTTCTAATTTTGAATGCAATGATGGATGAAATATTTATAATGAGAAAAAAGATAAAAAGGCTTCCAAACATGATAGGATCAAGAGAAATAATGTTTGATCATCCTGCAATTGACAGGACCCCCATACAGTTCAGCTCCATTCAACTCCTGCAGAAAATAAGCATTGTTACCAACAGTAGAATGAATGAGATAAGGGCCAAGCCATAAGTTATCAAATTTCCCATGCTTTCCCTTGTCTTCTCTCCTTGAGTCCCACTTTAACACTTTGTCACCAACATTAAAATTATTGGCCTTTGTCCTGTTATCAAAAAGCTTCTTAATGATCTCTTGCTTTAGTAATGCTCTGTTGTAAACCTCCTCTCTGGTTTGCTGAAGATGTATAGTCTGGTTAATCCTTCTGATCATGTCATTGTCTTCAGACTGCACTTCTTGAATAAACTTCATAACTGGTACACCAAGGCTGGTTGGAAAAATTGCATCTATTCCATACACAAGCTGGTAGGGTGACATTCCAATGGATTTTTTAAGTGTTAATATGTCAGCCCAGAGTGCATGTACTAGCTTTGTGTGCCAAGACTTCTTGTTTTCCTCCAGCAACTTCTTGATTATGTTCACCAAACTCTTGTTTGAGGATTCTGCTAGCCCATTACGTTGAGGGTAATAAGCAGTAGAATGGCCCAGTGTAATCTGATACTTGTGATAGAATTAAACCATCTTATTGGATCTAAATGTTGTTGCATTATCAGTGATGATCTTCCTAGGACACCCAAATCTAGAGAGGATATGAGTCTCAATGAATTTTATGCTGACAGAGTCATTGGCTTGCCTAGAAGGGATGGCTTCTATCCATTTGGTAAAGTATTCTGTTGCAGTGAGAATCCATCTATGTTGGGCAGATGAAGGTGGATGGATTTCTCCTATGAAGTCAAGTCCCCACTGTTGAAAAGGAGCTTCAACAATGATTGGATGCAAGGGTAAGGAAAACAACTTTCTTTTTCCTTCAAAGAGTTGGCATTTATGACAGAAAATTATCATCTTGTGTATATCTAGAAAGAGGGTGGGCCAATAGTAACCAGCTCTAAGGATTTTGTTGGCTGTTGTCTTCCAGTAGAGGTGACTTCCACATTCTCCCTCGTGGAACTCGTGCTTAACCTTCTCTGCATCATTCTCAGGAAAAAATTTAAGCAATATTCCACTTGCATTTTTCCAATAAAGACATTTATCTATAATGTAGTAGTTTATAGCTTTTAACTTCAAAAACCTTACCTTTGTTTTTGATAAACCAAGAGGTGTATTCAAATTGAGCAAAACAAATAAAATATCAGCATACGAAGAGGAATTCATAAAATGATCTTCAACAATGAGAGTTTACAATTCCTCTTGTTCGTCTAAAGCATTTATCATATTAATATCAAGAACTTCAAAATTTGATTCAACCATTAATCTAGCTAGACCTTGGCCTTTAATGAGTTTAGTGGGCTTGATTTATAAATCATATTCAAGTATCACAGCTATCCACTTACCTCTCTTACCATCTGGGTCCTGTGTTAAAATGTATTTCACAACTGAATTTGGGACAAAGGCAATGATATGGGAGTGTAGAATGTAAACTCTAAAGTCTTTTAAAGCTTTAACCAAAGAAAAAGCTTGTTTCTCCATAATGTTGTACTTCAGAGGAGCATCTCTCAATGCCTTGCTAAAGAATGCAATAGGCTGCTCTTGCCCCTGTGGATTTTTCTGCAATAGGACAACAGCTATTGTATGTTCTGATGCAAATGAAAAAATATAAAAATCTTTTGAAAAATCAGGATTTATTAGAACTGGTGTTTTGGTTAATGCTTGTTTTACCAGCTCAAAAGACTTCTTTGCTTCCAAGTTCTATTTAAATCCTTGCTCCTTCTTCAGCATGTTTTTTGTATTCCTAAGGAGCTCAGCTAAGTTGGGTATGAACCTTCTCAAGAAATTAATATTTCCAATGAAAGATTGAAGTTCCTTGATGTTTTGAGGATGAGTGATTTGCAATATAGCCTCGATCCTTTTTGGGTCTATCTTTATCCCCTCTTCTGATATTATGTGTCTAATAAGTTTACCTTCTTGGAGACCAAATAGTGTTTTCTTAGGATTTAAAGATATCCCAAACTTTTTGCATTTCTCGAAAAATTTTCTCAAGTGTTATAAGTGCTTTTCATCTATCTTAGAAAAAAACAGTGACATCATCAAGATAAATAATGATGAAGTAGCCCAATTCTTCTGAGAATGCAATATCCATGGCTCTCTGAAAAGTAGCACCAGCATTCATTAAACCAAAGGGAATTTTCACATATATGAAAGTGCCCCAAGGTGTAGTAAAGGCTATCTTTAATTGATCATCAGGATGTACTAAAATCTGATTGTACCCTGAGTAGCCATCTAGTAAAGAAATTATTTTAGAACTAACTACCCTTTGCAAAATATGATCCATCTTGGGTAAAGGGTAGTTGTCTTTCAATGAAGCTTTTTTTAAGTCTCTAGAGTCTATACAAAGCCTTATCTCTCCTATTTTCTTCCTAACTCACACCAAATTAGACACCCATTCAGAATATCTAATAGGGACAATAATACCAGCTTCATACATTTTCTTGATTTCCTTCTCAACCAAAGGTAACTGAACATGGTTTATTCTGTGCAGTTTTTGTTTAAATGGCTTTTGGTTTTCCTTGAGAGGTATCTTGTGCTGAATTATTTTAGTGTCATAGGATTTCAGATCCTCATAACTCCATGCAAAAACATCAGAAAATTCTTTAAATAGCTCTATGTATTTGAGTTTGATGTGAGCTGGTAAAGTCTTAGACAGTTTGATCATCATTGGTTTTAGTTCACTGCCTATATTACACTCTTCAACATCAGTCTCGACAGGCTCCAGTTTCGGTTTCTTGGCCACATCGTTGAAATCAAACAACTCTTCTAAAGAGGCCAGACCCTTTGGCAAACTTTGATTGTTAGAATGCAGAGTTTCTAAGTCTTCTGTTTCTAACTCTGCAACCATTTTTGTTTTGTTTTCAATTTTGTTATATAGCAGATTTACATCAGCTATCTCTGGAGACTCTTCTTCTTCATCAAGTAGATTTTCTTCACTAGGACAGTCTATTTCATAGTCTGAATTTGAACTTGGTAGTTCTAATTCATTTCTGGACTGCAGGAAGTCTTCTATTTGTTTGTCTCTGTCAAATACTTGCCAATATTTCTCGTTATCAGGGACAACTGGTCTGAATTTAATCTGGGTGGTACATTGTTTGGTTTTGTAAGGCATTAAGCATGTTCTAGCAGCAAAAGCTAAACTGTGGGCCATAATATTCTTTTGTCTTGGGACAAAAACAAGTTTGGATTCCTCAAAAGTTTTCAATAAATCCATGACATCGTTCCTATAGGCTCTAAGTCTAGGGTTTTTAGCGCTATATTCCCCATTCACTTGCCTAATGATTAAATCTGAATCCCCATGCACTTTTATTCTTTAGCTCCTAATTTCTTCAACAGGTGTAAGCCTAAAAGAAGGGATTCGTATTCCGCTATGTTATTCAAACACTAAAAATTTAATCTATAAGAATGGCCTTCTGTGTGATTATTTTCGGTGTTATGTATCCAGACTCTTGCACCAGCATTACTCCTAGTGCAAGACCCATCGAAGTTCATACTCCAAAGAGGACTAGTTTCAGGTTCATCAGTTTGGTTACTATCATCTTTAACTAGTGTGCTTTCAAATTGTTCTTGAAAATCAGCACTTTGTTGAATTTGTTTTAACTCAAGTTTTTCATTGTGTTGAGGACTGCCTTCTTGACTCTCAAGGTTTAAAAGCAATGGAAGCATGATTTGTAGCTCAAGACCTATGTTTGGTTTGCTGTAGTTTTTGGGTTTAGCAAAATGTTTTGACACTTCTGTGTCATCTTTCTCCTCCTCTCTATCTACCATTAATTCAGTTAAATTCAATTGTTCATTGAATGTTTCATCATTAAAAATGATAAATGAGTCAAGGCCTGTGTTTACAAAATAAAGAGGAGAGTTCTGCGATCTCTCTTGGCTAGTAACCATGTATTGCATATGAGACTCCCTATAAAGTCTTCTAGTATGATTGAAAATATGGATGGTGGCATATGTCATGTCCATCTGCATAGTTCCTTGTAACTTAGCTCCCCAAGATCTTCATAACAACATACCATACTTTTGGGGTACATTAGCCACAACAATATCCATTACTAAACATTTGGCTAGGATTTGTGCTAAGTTAACACAGAGGTCTTTGATTAATCCTAAACATTTCACTCTGCTTCAGTCAAAGGAGTAAAGATATTTGTAAGGTCTGGTGATTTCAAGGCTAGAGCGACTCCACATCCATTATGGCTTTGGGCATTAAATTCTGAGAGGCTCCTGAATTATGCATAGCGTTGTGCAAAATTTTGTCATGAACATTTAAACTAACATAAAAAGGAGGAACTGGTCCCTCTTGATATCTACCTTCAATCTTAGGACCAAAAATGAGCTCTGGTTGGTCATCATTAAGATTGATAGTGTCATTATTCTCTTCTATGTTAAAATCCTTCAAAATTTGGGATCTATATACATTCTGGGCAGCTAATTCAGTGAGAGGAACGTAGATTTTGATTCTGGCAATTTCCTGCTCCAAACTAAAAGGCATCTGATTCTTTGAAGTGCTTGTTTCAGCTTTATTAACTGCCACTCTATCAACAAAATCAATTTTCTGATTTCCTCTATTTACATTTGTCAAAATTGTTTTAATAGGAGCACTAGCTGGGGTTCTAACGCTACTAAGGTCTGCACTCTGTTTTTCGTTGTTTTGAGTGCATTTCTCTTTGTTTTTATCAGAATTTACAGCCACAATTTTTTTTTTGTTTTACAATTTTTGGTGTATTTACAGTGCTGCTTTGTACAGATTTTTTAGAGGTTTTAGTTTTGGGATTTTCTTGATTGCTTTTACTCCTAAGGTCATACTCTTTTTGAGACTCTATGCTGACATTTTCCATTTCTTGGTAGTAATATTCATCTTCTGCTCTCTTTTCATCATAGGGTGTATACATACCTTGTTTTCTATCGTAATGAACTTCAAAGTCATCATTATCTACTCCCAACATGTTTATGTCATCTTCCTCTGTTTGTTCTAATGTTTCTTCAACCTCACTTACATAATTTTGATGGAAAGGAGGAGTAATCTGTTGATCATCCTCCCTTGGTCTGTTCTGAGGTTGGTTTCTCCTAAAATTATGATTTTGGTTTTGATTTCTGTTTTGAGGAGATTTTTGGTTTTGACTAGCTTGTGCTCTCTCAAGTATGCTCATCTTTTTCATCATCTCCTCCATCATTATTTCCATATTTGAGCTAGATGTGGAAGGTGTGGATTCCTCTCTAAAAGTCACTTTCTTCTGATTCCTAATTCTTTCTCTTTTCTCCATTAAGTTAACTTCCACAGCAAGAGCTCCTTTTTTCATATCTTCAAGAGTTAAAGGATCTCTCTCTCTCAGCTGATAGGCCATCTCAGGATCAAATCCTTGAGGAAAATTGTTTAAAGCTGAGCCCTGTGGAGGTTTTAAGTCTAGGGGAAGGGCATTGTAAACGCTGTTAAACCTAGTGCAATAAGCTTGTACACTTTCCCAAGTGTTTCTGTGGAGATTCTTGTAGTCCGAAAGTATTTGGAGAGGGTTTTTCTTCACTTCCCATTTGTTTAAGAATAACTGATGGAAGGCTTGGAGATCATTTATACTGTGAGGGGTTAAGCCTTTAAACCATTTTCTTACTTCTCCCCCTAAACTCTGAGCAAATAATCTAAGTTTGACAGTTTCATCATCAATTTCATTTCTGTCAAAGTAGTCATTCATCTTATCCACATGTTGTGAAGCAGTAGTAGCATTACTGACATCATACAATGGTATCTTGGATTGATAGTCCTGTGGAAGATTGACTGATGGTAAAGGAAGGACCAACGGGGCATACCATGTTGCCATGATAGGGGGTGGAGGTGGATTTACAAGAGGTGGATTAACAAGAGTGAAAGTGAGCTGAAATGGAGTGGTTTGGACAGTGGATGTATGAAGAACAGATGTGGATGTACCAGCAATAGATTGTTGAGCTGATCTTGGATGAGAGACACCTAAATTGTGAAGGAAATGTAAATCTGGTGGTGTAGTTTCTCTACTACCAGGATTTTCACTTTGTTCTGGGGATGAAAGTGAAGACTCTGAATCTAGCTGATCTAAATCATCAAGCGACCTAGTTCTAAATGGATTTCTTAAGTCAACTTGTGATTCTTGTAGAGCGGCAAGGTTTTCTAGAACATAATTAGCTCTAACGGGTGATCTGAAAACAGTTGAAGATTTAACCTCAGGAGACTTCCTAAGTATTCTTTCAGGGTTGTCAACTATCTCAGGAGGGTTAGGGTCAGGGTAGGCTCTAGTATAAATCTTTCTAGGAGCCATTATGCTATGTTTTTTAGACCCAAGTAAACAAGAAAATTTTTACCAAATATGACAATATTTAGGAGGCTAAGTGATATTTTAAACAAGATAAATTTAATTCTAAAGTCCTCTAACTGAGTTTAAATGATGTTATGATGATACTGGGTCTTCCCAGTGGAGCCTTAAAGTATTTTTAGGATTGTGGAGTCACCAGGTAGAAATTTTTAGCTCTTTTGGAGGTAAAAGGTTTTATGGTCCACCACCATGTTTATTTGAATACCAATCTTGAAATATTTTTTGGTTTTCTGAGTTTATTTCAGTCCTATGGGTTTTAAGAGTGTCCTAAATCTGTTTCAGCACTTAGCTATAGTGATGAGACAAAGAAATTCTACTCTTATGGCTAAGCTAGCTGATCCTTCAAGGTTTGATAAGCTCTTATGAGAATCCTAAGGTTTCCTTAGTTTGTCTCTAATTCAAACAATTTTTATCATGATTACCATTTGCTTGGTAGTGCTTGAAGAGGGCTACTTGTACTCACCGAAGAATGTTCTTGGATCAAGGGGTAATCTGAGGTCTTAAAGATATCTATGATGAAAAACACTCAATATCCCCAGTGGAGTTGCCAGAAATGTTATGCCTGGTGGCTGAACTAGCTGATATACCAAATGTTCTTGAATCAGGGGTTTTCTGGAGGTTGTAAAAGCATATAGGATGAATTTTTACTCAGAGTCCCCAGTGGAGTAGCTAGAAATTTTAGCTCCCTGTAATTCCAGCAGATTGGTGAGACCAGAACTGCGGAGATAACACTTGAACCACTTTGGGATTCTAGGATCTAGCCCTCCTGAATCTAGAGAGGGATCTCTCTTATAAGTGAAAAGATTGATTTATCTTTTAAGGCTTGAAGTGTGATATTAGGCTAGTTATGAAGGACAAGGTTTTTTGTTTGCTTTTGGATGGTTGAGCATGATTTTTAATTGAGTGGAAAGTCCTAAAATGAAAGAGTTTCAAAGGTGTGAAGTTGCAAGCAATCAGAACAGGCTTTGGCTGATAGGATAGATATGACGCTGGTTTTTTGTCCATTGGGCTATGGAGTCATAAAAGGGTTTAATTGTGCAACAATTTCAAGAGTGGTCCAAGGGGCAAGTCATCTATATCACAAGATATTTGAGATAAAATGATGGAATTGAACAATAAAAGTGTTGAAAGGGTGGAAAAAGACAATAATTTCAACTAGGATTTATTAGTATTTCCAAAGAATAAAATCCTTTTAAGTAACTATTTAAAACCAACCAAAGGACAGGGCTAACCATAGAATTCTTTGGACAAGTTTGTATTAAAGCTAACTCAATAGACAAACAATCCACTAATCCACATAATTAATTTCATAAGGGATGAAAACAAATAAGAAAAAAAAAGTGCAGCCTAAGATTAGATAAGATACTTTTAAATCTAAACTGTTTTCAGCATACTCTTAGGGAAACTTTCAAAATTACCTTTGAAGAAAGAACTAGAAGACATGGCAAACCATAAAATTTCCTAGTCTAACTCTACTGAGTAGAAAATTAAAATAACATTCAAGAACTTCCTTTCAAGCTTCGCACATCAAGACAGGGACAAACCAACATTCCTTGAATATGTTTACACTTAACTTAAGTTGTTCCTAAACACACAATTTGGAGGAAAACATTGAGATAAATCTTATTAGTCAGAGAAGGGTACTGTAAACAGTAAATCCTAACTCTATGCTTGTTGTTCTTTATCAGAGAATAATGGAAAAAATGGCATACATGAAAGGAAAAACAATAACACAGAAAGAAGCACTTCACCAGTGATATAGACTAGGATCCCAAGAATCAGCTTGTATATTGATGTCAATCTAGTTACATTCTTCAAGTCCAATGTTTCAGTTCAGCAATCATATTTTCTTCTCAGCCTAACTTATTTGATTAAAAACAGAGCTTCAAGAGCCTTTGAATGCTAATTACATGTAGAAAATTCGAGCACAAGTATATATCAAAGTTCTGCAACCAACCCTTTACAATGAGCTCCTCAAGAATATTTTATAGAAAAATGAGGAGGTGGAATGAGAGAAAATATCTATAGACTCAAATTAATACAGTTTAATGCTTCTTAGCCTTTGAGCGGCTCAATGGAGAAGATTTCAGATATTTCTCTGTATTAATTGGCTTACATTAAGTATTAAGCTCACTGGGGAGATTATGTTGACTTTAAGGCTCTGTGTCATCTTTGTAATAACTCTGTTGATATTTTGCAATAAGTCTCTTTGGCTTGGAATAACTGTTCAGCTGTATTAAGGCAGATATCCTCTGTTTCAGTAATAACTATGCCATGTTTTGAATGCTTTGAGGCTACAAGTGGCTTTAGGTAGCTAAGAGGATTCAATTAGCCTCTGATGTGGCAGTGGAGGCTTCTCAGTCTGATAGATATTATCGTTTTTCTTCAATCACTGCTTGATTTACTTTAAATATATGTGTTAGGCTTAATTAGGCCAAATTTCTATCTTCTATTCTTCAAACTGTGTTTAATTGAGTGGATTAGGCTTTAGATGTTCGATTTAGGCCGTAATCCCTCAAAAATGTGTAAACCATCTTCAATTCTTTATCTTTGTTGTGAAGTTATTCTTTAACACTGATACTCTTTATTTTGTTGTGTCTTGTTGATGTGCAGGCATTAAAGGGGATTTATAATGGTGCCAGTGCTCATGACGTACTGAATGAAACATGATATGGAACCCCGATGGGAAGATCTCTTTAATGAATAAAGGCATGGAGGATCGTCATCCTCGGCCTTCAATTTTCCTTCAAAACATTTGAAAAAACCTTTATAACCTGCATAAACCAAGAAATATTAAGAAAATCCCGCAGGACAAGGTAAGACTTCTTTAGAGGTTCGAGATTAGATCGCAGCCATTGGATGAAAACATCTAACAACGAGGATTTTCCTGCAAAGGTAAAAAGGGAGGTGGTTGAAAAAGCGGTGAGGAGATTAAGTCAGGGCCGTCGATCTGCAAAGATCGAAGGTCGAGATTTATCGAGGGAAATATAATGTAGACGGGCACATTTATAATGAAATGGGGAAAACATAAAGAAAAATGGGCAAAAACCTTAATCGACAGCGAAAAAGGTGTTAATGAAACTTCGGGTTTCTGGGAGGATTTTGGGCCGTCGAATGAGATCGGCCATAGAGATCAACGTTGGAGGTTGAGCTATGAAGTCCATTGGAGGATGGTGGAGGGCGATAGTTCAATGTTCAGATTGAAGGTGAGCCGTTGATCTGCAGAGATCAACGGTGGGGAATGAACGCGATGAAATGCAATAGAAAAGGGGTAAAGTGGTTTTGGTTGAAGAAACAACTGTTTTTGCACAGCAAAAGGGGAGAAAGGTGGTATTTCCTTTTTGAACTCGATATGCATTAGAGGCTAACACGTGGCCTTTTGAAATTGCCTATATCGCGTAACTTTGGAGAATTAACGTTTGGGAAAAAAATCACGCGATAAGGAGCGTCTGCCGTCAGTTCTGGGGTCTTAGATCGGACGGTCGGGGAGAGAGCGTGATGGAGGATAGATGCGCAGATGGAAAGAGGTGGGGCGGTTTTAATCTGGATCGTTTGATCAAGGGATGGATGGCGGAGATTGGATCTGGAGAATGGTAGGACCCAAAGGAGTTGGGCCTATCGGGTTGAATCTGGATCGTTGGATCAAGGAATGAACGGTCCAGATTAAATCTCGGGGTCAAATGAATTAAAATATGAGGCAAAGAAAGGGTCAGTGTGGGCCGTTGATCTGCAGAGATCAATGGCGGATATTGGCCGAAAAAAATTACACAGTGGAGTTTGTATAAAATTTAAACAAAGGTTAAGGGCTCATCTGGACCGTTGGATTTAGAAGAATGGATGACCCAGATGCAATCAAAAGGTTTATGATCAGGGGAGGAGGGAGGAAAGGGCGCCGATGTGATTAAATGTAGACCATTGATTTGAGGATCAGATCGACGGCAGAGAATGAATCAGAGGAGGTCATAGGCAGGGGAAAGGCCTTATGATCAGTTCGATGTGGGCCGTCGGATCTAGGAATGGCAGAATGGATCGACGGCTGAGAAGCCATCGGAAGCTCGAGGATGCACCTAAGTTAATCATCCATGCCTCATGATCTAGATGTGTATTTCAAGAAGAAGCCAAATACACATCCCCACCTTCATCTGAGGTGGTTTTTGCTTCTGCAGAAGGAGCATCGTCAGATCCATTTCCTTTCTCAGGAGATTTATATTTGCATTATTGTTTGTAGTGCCCTTCCTTTCCACATTTCCATCACACCTTTACATGCCTTCTTGTAGATTTAGATCTCCCTCTAGATTTACATCTCCCACTTGAATTTTTTTTTTTTGTTTTGTTTTGTTCTATGACATTCCTCGTACAGATAAGGCATATCCATTCTTGCCCTCCATATTTCTCCGTCTCATTTCCTTTCATAGCAAGGATGAGAATATTTCATCAAAATTCAAGGTAGTTGCATTACTAACTATTGCAATAACTAGACTTTCCGACGAATCTGGTAGAGAACACAACAAAATAATGCACTTATCTTCATCTGAGATTTTAATATCAACAGATGACAAATGAATTACCATAGTATTGAAGCCATTTAGATGCTATGTCACTAAGCCTCCATCCTTCATCCTCAGGTTATACAACTTTTTCTGTAGGAAACATTTATTCACCAGAGACTTAGATTGGTACAAAGTCCCTAACTTTACCCACAAAGTCTTCACCATAGCTTCCCCAGATACATTCAACAATACCGAATCTGAGATATGCAACCGTATTGTTCTCTTTCCCTTCCGATCCAACTTCGCCCTATCTTCATATGACATTGCCGTTGGTTTAGTACCTGGATCTACCGTGATCCACTGATCTTTATCCACCAAAAGATGCTCCATCTTGAGCTTCCAAAACTCAAAAATTTTACCATCAAATTTATCGACCTTTATCTTTCCACTACTCGCCATCTTCTTTCATCGCAAGAATCGATCCCGCAGATCTCCCACTAAACACGGTCTACCATAGGCCCGAGAAAAAAACCCCTTCAGTAGCAAAGGCGTCCCGTTGAAGCCAAAAAAATTTGATACAAAATGTAGGTTTTAACCCTGTATAGAAATTATCTGCAAATGAATTCTTAAAGATAGAAAATAAACAATAGCGAGAGCATAAAACATTAAAAAGATACATATATATTTTTCCCTTGGATCCCAAAACTAGGACTACCATCTTGATTTTTCATTATATTCCTTTTAGTGTTACAACACATATATATACATGTCGAAGCATTTATAAACCCGAATCCATTCACCCCGGATTAGAACATAACTATAGTTCCCTTGAATAGATCTATGTAATATCCAAAAAGGGAGAATGCGGTAATATTCTAACACAATATAAGAACTACAACAATGTAAATAAATAATTTAAAGACACCACATAATAGCTGAGCCATTTTATTATATAGGAGGTGGAATACAAGTACAATAGTGCTCAAAATATGAGACACTCAATCCAAAGAGATGGCCTAGAACAACCCTAAAATTATCCCACAAGAGGGACTACGTAAATGTTGGACTGCTGGAAGGAATACTGCGTTGTCCCTGCTGCAAATGCTGAGACTACAACTGCCAAAAAAATATAGAAGTGTAGACCTGGAAGTTCTAGAGCTCCGATGACATTGAAATTCAAGATCTGGGCTCTATGATGAATAACCAAGATAACCCAGAAAGGATTTCCAGATCTGACAAGGTTGGAATATCACCCTCTTAGGCCCTACAACTATGATTGCTGGGTATGCATATCTGCAGCATAATATGATAAAATATGGCTGCAATATGATGTACAATAAGATCTATGCTTGAAGGGTTGATCCCTTCACTAGATCCTTAATCTCAAAGCTCAAGATCTAGCTCCCCTATCCTCCTCCACTGGATGTGGTTGTTGAATACTCAACAACGGAAGTAAACTGCACTGTCAAGGAGGGAGGCTCAATATCATGATGCTAGATGCTACAATAAATCTTAGAAATGATGGAAACATTATGCTCAAGGTGAAGGAATGGTCCCTTACAGGATTTCAAGCTAAAATGCTAGAAACTTATTTCCTCCTTAAGATCTGCAATACTGGATTGCGCAATCCATGAAGGGACTGCTGCTACATGGAGGTATAAATTGATGGCCTGAATGTTGAATATATATCTATTGGTCCTAAAAGGCTGAACCTGAAGAACAAGGTGAAAGAATGAATCTTCCATAGATTTCCTAGCTGAAATGCTAGAAACAACCTCCGCCTCTCAAACCCTTAAGCAAGAATGCATTTTTCCTGAGACTAAGTGTGCATATGATAGTGGCTGAAAGTAGCACAATTGCGTGATGATGAATGGCATCTCATAATAACCTTCCCAGAGTATTCACTCGAAATCCCCTGTGGTTAAGGGTGGGATTTCCACTCAGAAACACTTGTGTGCTAAACAACACTGAAGGCCTAGCTAAATAGCATAAGTGTGCATAGAAATGTCACATGAAAAATCTAGATCTAAATATATTAGAAATAATAATCTAAAGCCTCCTTCTATTCTTGCCTTCATCTCCCTTATATGCTTTGTGAGCCTTCCATAGCCTTGGCCCACCTCATAACTATGCTGCACATGTGGCTAGTAGCCTCCATGAAGACTACGTTGTCTCTCCATGTTCTCCACCATATCTGCATTTAATTCCCACTCTCTCCATCATGTGTGCATTAGATGAAAAATATCCTCCAATATGTCATCATTAGTGCTCTATGATCTTACTTTGAATGCACCATGATTTCATTTGACTTCCTCCAAGATCTCCATGACCCATGATTAATATGGCATGATCTCCACTCTTCCTTCATTTAAGAAGTTACTCCGCTACTCCATAATGTCGATGTAACACAAAATTATCCACATACACACATCAAAAGTGGATTTTATTCATCTATGGGGTTTATGGGTCCCTCCACCCTCTTATTTACTTACTTAATTAAGAAAATTAAGAACTCTAAGATTCCAATTAACTGGTGGAAAATTGGGAATATTACAGTCCTCCTTGCCAAAATGTTGCTTTTCCTCAAGCAAGTGTAAAATTGGATGCTACAACAAACATCCTCCTTCCAAATGGCATCCTCATATGGAAGGCCTTCCCATTTTCTCCAATGTGAATGCATGCCCAACTCCAAAGCTACCTCTCTAGAATGTCTAGAATGGCCTCCAAATGAAAAGTTAGATGCCTCTCCTCATCAATAAGTCTCTAAGTGGCAACCATATTATGTCGAAAGATCTCCTCTATACATGAGATACATTAAATGAAGTGGTTTATTCCCAAAGGGGAAAGTCCCAACTCATGAACTATCTCTCCAACCCATGTTACATAGAGTAGATTGCATCTCTAAATCCTCTCATCATTAGCCCTGCTGGCCTTGTAGGATCCAAGAATCACATCAACATAGTTAAAAATAAGAGTTAGAGGCATATGGGTGAACATGTACAATGTCAAACCATATTCTCCCAATAAAAAACACCGTAGCAAAGCCATCTACTTCCATGCTTGATCATCATGAAAACAAGTAAGAGAGCCATACTCTCTCAATAGAAGACACCACATCAATGCATCTTGTTGTCATGCCATATCAACATAAGTATGAGAGCCATACTCTCTCAAAATAAGCCACCACATCAAAGCCTCTTGTTGTCATGCCATATCAACATAAATATGAGACTCATACTCTCTCAAAAGAAGCGACCGCATCAATGCCTCTTGTTGCCAGACCACATCATCATTGTACCAAATGTAGTGGTCATATTCTGTCAAGAGAAACCACTGTAGCAAAGCCTCTTGCTGCCCTATCACATCATCATCATACCAAGTACAATGACCATAATCCCCCAACAAAAGCAATTGCAATAAGGCCTCCTATTGCCATCCTCCATCAATACCATGAAATGTATGGGAAGTGTTAGTCATCAGTATTTTTCACCTGTTGTTGATGACTAAATTCCTAGCTGAGTTTTCTAGAAGCCGATATCCATATGTCAATTTGTCATCTAGAAAACACCCATAAAATTTTTTTTCCCTCTTACCTTTCAGTCCGCCCATGACGAGATGAAACCTCATTATCAAAGTCCTATCTTGCCTCATCAATACTAGTTTTCCCATCAGCTCCAAAGAAACAATCCAAATCTGTCCAAAAAGTCTCCCCTAAGTTAGGTAGTGGCGCTTTAGGAATTTCTCCCTTGGCAAACCACTCTAAAGCCAAAGAACCTCTACTTGCTATAGACCAGTCATAACAGACCTTCCAATTCTTAAAATAAAGTTGGTTACAACCCTAGGTCACGCCACTAATACACCCTCAAGTCTCAATGATACATGTACCATAGATAAAACTGATTTTAGGTGTTTTTACAGTGTTTAAATGGATCTTTCAAGGACAGAGGCATACCAACATCCTAGAAGACAATATTTGGCTCCACATGAGAAGATAGCTGCTTCTCAATGTAATCTTGAGCCTGGGATGTAGCTACAGAGCAGAGAGTTTTTCATTAAGCTCTTGCGATCACAGTCAAAGCCTGAAAGGACAATGAAAGGAAAAATAACACTGTCAAAAGGCTGATGATTTGAGATGACTAAAAAACCTCCTTCATCTATAAGCAGAGGGTTTGAAGACTGAATAACCTCCTTCATTTCATAAGTAGAGGGTTGAAGACTAAGAGCGCCTCCTTCATCTATAAGAAGAGGGCCAAAGGTAAAATCTGTTTTTAAGTTTTTCACTAACTGTAAAGACAAACTTTGTTTACAGTGAGACAACAACTAAGGGTTTTTGAAGTAAAATGATGATTAAATGCAGAGGAAAAACAGTGGGATTTAAAAATGATTTGCATGAGTTAACTATTATTTGAGTTACAATGTGAAACTAATAGGTTCATCATCATTGAAGAAATATTTTTAAACATATGGCCAAAGGAGTCAAATAGTCTTGGGCTCAAACTAACTTCAGCCATCATGAACAAGACAAACCATTATCAGTATGATTCGTCAAACATTTTTCATTTGGCTGAGGTAGAGTTTGAAAGGAAACCAGACATTTGTTCAAATAGGCTTCCTTCATCTATAAGCAAAGGGCCAAAGCAGTGATTGATTCTAGGGTTTTCACTGACTGAGAGACAAACTATAGAAACAGTAGGAGACGGTTGAAAGATTCTGAACAGAGCAAGCATGTAAAAAACAAAGGGAGTGCTCTCAAACAGGGTGAAATGAATGAAAAATCATGTTTTTTCTGACCTCCTTCACAGAAAAACAAAGGGACAGGCTTCCCTTATTCACTTTTCAACTCTAGTACATCATCCCCTATTTTATTTTTACCCACAGTAAAAAAGAAACTCCAACAACACCTGCCATCTCATTCAGTTTTCACAATGAGGTTGACCATATCAAAAGCATCAGGAGCAGACATTGTCAATATAGGTTTCAAAAGGGTGAAGCTAGCTCCCTCATAGTGTCAAAGAAAACCTCACATAACACAAGGTCTCTCTACAGGAATCCTTTTTAATAAGAAAAAACAAATAGGTGATGATGATATTTAGAGGTTTTTCTCTTTCTATTTCATAAAGACTTTTTTCAACTGATCAAAAAGTGACAGCAGATGAGCAATACAAATAGAAGAGGTGGAAAGGGATATTGAAATTTGCAGTTAAGCTTTTTCCCCAAAAAAGGGAAGTTGCTCTCAAAAGGAACCTCTACAGTCCTTCATGTGGCTCAGGGCAGGATCCTCCTTCCACAGTGCAGACATCAAAAGGAAAGACATTTTTATTCCTTAAAAGAGAAACAACGAAAGTTTTAAGTTCTTGAGGAAGTTGTTTTACTTCAAAAAGGGTCCAGGCTTATAAAGGAAGTGGTCATTACCACTATGACATTCACCTAACAAAAGAGCCTTAGGTTATGTTTTAGGGGACATAAGCTTCATTTATTTTTTAAACCCAAAGGAATTTCCAAAATTTTCAAAAAACCTCACCAACAAGTGTGAAAGGGAGCTTGGATTTTTCACTTTCAAAAGGGTTTAAGAACCATTTCAAATCTATTTTTGTGTTACCAAAACACAAGAAAACTCCCCTTTGCTGTTCACTCTACCAAAGAAGAGGCTTTCGAGCAAGTTTGTAGAGTTTTCAAGGGTTTTTGACCGCATGGAACGCTTGTAGAGTTGCGCAGCGTGTTCAGGCAGAATTTTTACATATGGTTGCACTTCTGCGCGGCGCGCCTGTAACGGCGTGCGGCACGCATGTGAGCGCCAGTCACAACTACCCGACAGTGACCCGACAACTCCTCTTTGCACGGCGCCTTCCACAGCAAACGTGACTCACACATGTTAACGATCCAAAACACCTCCAAAATGCTTTGAAAGCTGCTCGAACCTCTCAAGCAACGAATGCCATCGACTTTCAAGGTATTCTTGTCCCCCCTTAGTATATTCAAAAATTCTAAGAAGGTGATCAATGCTGCGTTTTTCAAAAACTAAATGGTGGTAAAAGAATGAAACTCTCGATGTAAATCAAGGTGCATTGGGGATTAAAGGGTTTGAAGAATATTGTTGCAGTTGGTGGAAAGTGAAGTGGCCATTTTTGTTTTAAAGAACTTCAAGCTACCTTCTAAAAAAAATAGGGATGAACCATGTACTCTGTCAGCTATATGCATTAGTGAAAACAGTGTTTAGGAGGGTTGATTATTTTTCTTAAAAACTCGAGATTTGTTGTGATTTGTGATTGCTCAAGGTGAACATAGTGAGAATGGTGATTTTTTTATGGATGAAAAAAGCCTGATAAACTGTCCTCAAAAACAGTGTTAGAAGGTGGAGCAGTTTTAGAAAGGGAAACTAAGTGTTGAAAAGTGAAAACAATAGTCCTGATTTCAAATAGTAGTAATCATTCTACGAGTGTTTTGTCATTTCAAAATTTTCCTCGGTGTGGTAAAGAGCAAAATCAGTGCTGCCATCTTTGTCCATGAGACAGGCTTTTATGAGTGAAACTATTAAATCAAGTTTGGAGGTGTTTCTATCTAACTGTGTGTGAGAAATAGTAAAAACACAAGGAGGATGTTTTTGATTGAGTGGAATTTTTTCCTTTGTATAAATGCAAGGTTGTCTTATCAAAACACCAAGAGCTCTGTGACCTTATCCAAGCACAGAAAATCACTTGACAGTGTATGCATTTTAATTGACAGTGTGTTTATTATTAAAATTAGTTGTTGAGTGGCATACAAAGAGAAAGGGCAGTGTTTTGAAAGGAGCAGAGACCTGATATCATAGAAGCATCTCACACAACATCTGAAACAAATTTTCCTTGATCAAATAGTGTTTTACAAAGAAGACAGAGTTTTTTTTTTATAACACATTCTTGAAATCCTTTTTGAGGTAGTTTGGTTTTGCAGAGAGCATCCAGAACAAGATGCCTCCCAGGCAGGATAGTAGGAGTGGATTGCATAAGAGACATGAGCCTATTTCCACTGAAGAAGTAAATGCACACCCATCAGTCTTGTTCAATTTCCATGAGGTCGGGTGTTTAGATTTTTGTCAAAGGGTGCAAGAGGTGAATAGTTTTTCTCCTTTGACACACCTTTGCACTTTGAGGTTTCGAGACAAGCATTTCCAGTTGGCAGGCCTTGACTTCAAATTGTCCCCAAGATCCATCTCCAAGGCCACTAAAATCCCCTATATTGGTGAGAAATGGTTTAAACAAAGCCATTTGGACTCAGATGATTACAAGCCCTTCCTAAAGCCTGAGCACAGAGAATCATGTCCTTCTATTTTCCTTTTCTCATATCTTTTAGCCAGCTACACCCCTCTCATGAATATTATCATGAAGTACTTCACTTGTGAGGGAAGGTTCTCCCAAATTTATGCATATCACATTCGACTGCTCATGCATTTCACTAGGGATATATTGCTAAATCTTCTTTTCTTCTTACACAAGAGCATTGAGAAAATGGCCTCCACTGTCCAGAAGAAGCTTCCTTCACAGCAAATAGCCTATCTCTTCGATCACTCTCTCATCAAAATCATCATTCTTCATCATCTTGAAAAGAGAGAGGTCTCTTGGGATGTTTTCATTACTCATCTCGATTTCTCCACTGTCCCTCCAGTGCATACATCCCCTACACCTCCTACTCATCATCCCTCACCTTCTTCTAGTAGACCTATTCATAAAAATCTCAAGTTTACTACAGAACAAACAAAGGAACATGAAGAAGGAGAAGAGAGTGACCAGCAAGAGGAAGAAGGACATGAGCAGAAAGAAGAAAGTGTTGAACAATAGCATGATAGTAATGATGAACAACAACATGGGGAGGAGGAAGAAAGTGCTGAACAACATCATGACAGTGATGATGAACATCAGCAAGGGGATGAGAAAAAGCAACACATTGAGGGTGAGACAAAACATCAACATGAAGATGATGAAGGGGAGAAACATGAAGAACAACAGATTCATGATGAGGGTGAGCAGACCTTTGATGATACACATCAGAATTACAATGAAGGTGAGACAGAGTACCAAGGGTAGCATGAAAGTGATGAGCAAGGACAGTCAAAAGAGGACACACATCAACTACATCATGATGAACAGGAGCAACCAAGAGAGACTGAACAGGGGCAGAATGATAGTGATGAGCAAGGGCAGCCAAAAGATGATACACAACAACCTTTTCAAGAGGAACAACCTCAAGAAGAAAAAAGGCAAGGTGACAAAGGTAAAGGGGCCATGCCCTCTTCTCCTAAAAAGGCCAAGCCCCAAAAAAGAAGAGAGTGCCTAGGGTTGTCACTCCAAATGTGACAAGGGCCCTCCAGAGTAAAGGAAAATTTCCAAAGAAGCCCATGATTGATTTTCCTAGAAGGAAGAGCACTAGAATAGCCACCCAAAGAAAAGGGAAGGGTAAGGAAGAAGGCAGTCATGAATAAGAGAGTGCATTCGACATCATCCCAATCCAAAGTGATGATAGTGATAATGAGGCCCAGATTCTAGAAAACCTCTTAATCCATAGAGAAGGCCAAATTGATGCTTTGAAGGATGATCTTCATAGAGCTAGGAATTTCAATCAATTTTTGTAAATCAAAATAGGCAAATGAGTGTCCATATGGCTGTTTATGAGACACGGGCGACCAAGTACAAGAAGGAGGCCTCCAAAGCCCAAGCAAGGTTGGAAGAAATCATGGGTGAGTTCTATGAAAGTGAAGGCGAAGATGAGCCTAGGCGAAAGAGGCCAAGAACCATGGGGCTTAAAAAGGCCCTTGAGAAGCAAAAAGAAGAGGAAAATGCCCTTCTCCAATCTACCCCTCTCACTGCATTGTTTGAACAGGAGATAGAGAAAAATAGGGAGGCATGGCTTGAGAGAGTCAATGACCACTTGGAGAAGAAATTGGAGAAGGCAAATAGGGATTTAGAACTTCAAAGGAGAATGACGAGGCATTATAAAAAGTTAAATCAGTTTGCCTGGTGCAAGTTGAAGGCTGTTCAAGAAAAGCTCAAGGAGGCTAAAGGGAAGCACCCGATACAGAAAGTGAGGAAAGACACATCAGGACTTCAGATTTTGGCCTCTGCTTCACAACATGTTGCTGAGAACCCTTGAGGGTCATTCTCACCAATTTTGGGCACATTTTGACATATTTTGGTTTTTTTGGCATTTTTGGGTTTTTGGCCAAAACTCATGGGCTTCACCATTTCAGTTTGGAGGATCATCAAAGGAGGAGAATGGTATCATTGAATGCCATAATTTCAGGAGTAGACACTCAGCAATTTTTAGGACATTTGAAGATCATTTTCTCCCTTGAAATGGCGAAAAATGCCCGCTTTTTCTACACTTTGCCCGGTCTATCAGCAAAGCTTATTTTCTGGTTTTTTACACACATGCTTGTTTTTGGAGGAATTTTAGGCATAATATTGGGAAAATTCAAGTTTTTCCAGAAATTATACACTCAGAGCTTTCCAATGAGCTATCATGAGCCTCGTTTCGACATTGGGAAGGCTGCCAAAAGTTGCCGGCAAGTCAGGGGACCTTTTGCTGATGTATTTTTTGAGTTTTTTTTGTAAAAATTGAACCTTTAAAAACTACTTTTTCCTCATGTGCGTTTAGCTATTTTTGCACATGAGAAGTTATGAAAAGTCAATTTATTTCCCTCTTTTAGCATTTTTTAGATATTTTATGAGATATTTTGTGCCTTGGGCTTTGCAAAGCCTCAAGGACAAGATTATATATTTTGGATAGGCCAATGAGAGTGCAAATTGAACTAAGAGGTTTTCCTCACTTAAGCCTATTTATTCCAAAGGCTTTCATTGTAAACAAGGCTAAACTTGATGAATAGAAGCAATATATGGTCATATAAGCTTTGGAAGAAATACTTGTCTCATGCTTTTGGATAGTCTCTTGGATGTTCTTGGATGATGAAAGAGGATTGTTGTTGGATTCCATGACTTGGTAGAATGGTATAGTGTCTCTCTCTTTGTTTTGTTTCCTAGTTTTCATTCATAAATCCATGTTCTTGCTTGCTATAGGAAACTAGAGAAAAAATTTGAGACATGCCCTTGGAGGCACCTCAAATTTCTTGTTTATTCATAGCTTCCATGTTTTCTTCATTCTTAGTCACATTAAAGAATTCTTGATTGCTCTTTAATAACTTAAGGATATTGTTGCTTGTTTCATTCATGGTTTTATGCATGCTAAGTATGATTTATGGTATGCCCTTCTTACTCATGGCTAGCCATAGCTCCATCCATGAAATTTCTCTTTGACTGATTATATTGTCATTTGTTGAAACAAGGAGGTCTTGTTCTGATCTTGCCCTTTGCCTAAGGCTATGCAATCTTGTTTTCAAAGTGCCCAATAGCTTGAAGTACTATGTTTAGGTGTTCCGGCATAGCGATTTGAGTTGTTTGTCTGTCTTAAGTGTATTTCCCCAAAGTTTGATAGCCATTTCCCAAAGTTAGGGAGTTATATATCTCTATGCATGGCTTGAATGTTTATTTCTATGTATTGATTAGCTTATAGTTACATTTCTCATGATTAATGGTTTTCCCTACCATGTTTATGTCAACTATTAAACTAGTTATTCTTGAAATCCTTTGTTGTTCACAAACTTGATGTCCATTTTACTCCATTTTGCCCAAAGATCCTTTCTACCTCGAATAAAATCGGCCCTTCAACAGCGTTATATCACCATCTGATAGCTTGCTTGACCTCTTCGACCCCATAGCCCAGTTGATCTGACATCTTTTTACCTATCTTATATCGTTGATCAGTTTCATCCCTCACAACCTAAAAACCAAAACCAAAAAAACCTACTTCATAACTAGCCTAAAATCAGAACACAATAAGCAAACACACAGATATCCCTTACACATATAGAGAGATCCCTCTCTGAGTCTAGGAATGCTAGGTCCTTGGGCTCTAAAGATTGGTTTGATGTTACACTGTCATTTGGCTTGCCAATTAGCCAAATCACGAGACCCTAACATAATGGCGATCACGGTGGGACTTTGAGTAATAAAAAAACTTAGTTTCCCTAATCTTTAGATACTTTTGAGAATAATATCTAGCTAACTTATCCCACCACTCACTAACATAATGACGATCACGATGGGACACTGAGTACATGACAATCTAGAGAAATTTTATAGACTCTTTAGTCCTTCAAACATTAAACTCAAACCATCAGTCTATAGAATCATTTAGAGTAAAATCTTCATTTCACCATCTTAGCAAAGTGATGAATCAGGTTTATAACACTCGTACAAACTAGGCTACACATAAAAACTCAGAAAACCCCAAAAAACTTCCTTAGATTGGTTTTTGACAGTATTGGTGGTGGACCATACACATATACCTCAAAACAACTAAAAATCCACCTGGCGACTCCACCAGCCTCCAGTAGGCCTTACTACTTTACTAAACTCTAGGCTACTATCCGATTGAGCCACCTCATCGCCACACTAACATAATGATGATCACGGTGGGACTCTGAGTAATAAACAAACTTAGTTTCCCTAATCTTTAGAGACTTTTGAGAATACTATCTGGCTTACTTATCCCACTGCTCACTAACATAATGGTGATCACGGTGGGACTTTGAGTCAAAACATCCTTGGTATCCCTTAGGATCTCTCAAAATCTCAGTCAAACTTAGAAAACTTAAGTGTTGTTTGAAGAGTAGAAGCTAGCTTTTTCACCATGTTAGCAAAATGAGGACTCAGTTATAGGAAAATCTTCAAAACCTCATAGGCCACACATAAAAACTTAGAAAACCCCAAAAAATCCCCATATTGCCTTTTTCCCTAGTTATTGGTGGTGGACCATAGCTACATCCCTGCAAAAACAACCAAGTTCCACCTGGCAACTCCACTAGCCTCCAGTAGGCCTATTACTCCACTAGTCTTTATAAAATATCCTAGGAATGCATTAAGCAATCCCAATCATGCTGATGGTGGAAAAAACAGTTCAAATCCTCCACCTGGCGACTCCACAACCTTCATTAGACCAAAATATTCCACTGGTAGAGAACTTTAGACTGGTTGAAAAGACACAGTGATCCTTTCTGATTAAGAAAGATGGATCCAAGGACACAAGCGAGATATGCTTCGATGAGAAAAGAACATATCCCTGGATTCCCACACAAAATACATAAAGATGTAAATTGGATAGAAAACCTACCTATCTTTCGAGATGAAAAGGTTGATGACCCATTGTTACACCTCATCAATTTTCATATACATGTATGGAAGTTAAAGGTTGAATGGCATGAGGACTGCCTCATGAAAATGTTCATGGGTACATTAGAAGGAAAGGCAAGAGAATGGTATGAAGGCCTAGAACCTGGCATCTTGTTTTCTTTAAAGGATTTCCACAAAGTATTTTGTAAACACTATATAGGGCATTGTCCATCTCTATCATTGGCTCAAAATTGTTGTGATCAATCTAAAAACCTCATACAACACCTTGTAAGCATTGATGAAAACTTAGGAAATTGGAATCCTGAGGATTATTTAAGGGAGATCCATAATTTTCTTACCCAAACTAACCATCAAGATGACCAAGAAGAGTTGATCCTAGATGAAATCCATCAAAAAATAAGAGAGGATCCACAAGAGCTCTTTGAAAAGGTTGAACCAAATAACAATCCATTTGCCTTTCCTTGTAAAATACAGGAGGACATTCAGCCACAAGATCAACTTCCACAAAAAATGGAAATAAATTGTTGCCTAATCCAAAGAAAACAAAAAATACCTCCTCCTTTAACTAAAAAGGAAATAGATCAGATGTTATCCACTACTGCCTTACCTACTAAAGAAATTGCTCATAAAGAAACAATAGAACAATTTGTTGTTAAGGTTGATATACTTCCTCAAAAAGAAATTCATCCTTGTGAGCATTCACAAAAGGAAGAAAGACAGCATAGTTCCACCCAGAAAAAGAGAAGGACACCACCCCTTTCAACAAAAGAAGAAACCAATGAAATCCTAAGCATATAGCCAGCATCCAAACCTTTTTGTAAAGAATATATGTATATGTGTTCTACTACTGATTTATCTACTAATGCATTTTCTTATACTAAAAGTATAGAACAGACTGATGTTGATACTAAAATTTCTTCTCAAGAAGACCTGGTGCTAAAGAATAGTCCTACTCATCAGGATAATGGCTCAGAAACAAGAATCATTTCACTAAATCAGGGTGTACCAATATTTCTTGAAGGTAGCATAAGATTACTTTCTGAAGTTTCCAAATCAGATAATCATAAAGAGGGAGAAGGGGTTCTTTCTCAAAAGAATCCCAAGGTTAGTCAAGTAAAGGAGGGAGTAATCCTAAATGAGGTCTATTGTTTAGATCCTCTAGGCTAGCTACTATTCGAAGACCCCTTTGCTGTTTCCCTAGAAACCTTTAAAGAAGGAGTAGTGTGTTCTACCATGAACAAGTTGCTACCAAGAATGAGAAAAAACTTAAGCACTACTGTCCGAAAACAAGCCAAATGGAAGCGGCATTTTCATTACTTCAGCATCATGAAAGAACTAAACCAGAGTCACCCATGTAATCATCTACTTGACTAGTTACATCGAAAAAGAGAGTTCACCAAATAAATGTCTATTGTGTATAGATTAGATTAGGATAGATAGACAGTAGTGGAAAATAAGCTCAGCCTTGTGAGCATCTTTTCAGTTCTAGATTGTTTGAAGAAAAAATGAAAAAGCAGAAAATACAAAAACAGTAAAAAGTAGAAAAAGAGGGCAGTTTCTAAAAGCAATGGTAAAGCCCCATGTTCAAAATAGAGTCATTCGGAAAGCGCACAAGTCTAAATTCCGCTACTAGTGCTCAAATGTCTTGTTCAGTTATCTAGCCTAATCATAACTGAACATGTTTTAAATTTATTTGCTGATAAGTTAGTGAGTGGAAAAGATGGTCAACATTGTGTAAGCTTGACTTATCAAAGAGAGTAGATTAGGAAAAGATACTGGTTCCACATGCTCAAAATAGAACCAAAGAGGAAAGCAGGGATGAAAAACAAACTATGTATCCTAGCCTTGTTTTCCTAGTTTTCATTTTATGCAAAATAATATTTGTGTGCATCTTGTCTTTCGTGCCACAAGTACATGAAAAATCAGACTGTCTAATCCTGATTTGATCATTTTTCAATTTTTTGTTGTAGATTATAGAATAAAATCCTGTCAAACAGCTTAACCTTGACAGTTGATCTAGCATAGGTAGAGAAACAAAGGATTTCATCAGTTTAATCTGAACTCCCGACAGATATAAGTATAGAACTAGATAGGTTCATTTTTCAAAAAAAAAATTATATATATATCTATATTTTCAAAAGGTTGCTAGTCCAAATGCACCCAAAGGAAGAAAAAATGTTAGGAAAGATAGTGGGGTAGGTAGAAATATCATTGATGCTAATCATGCTGTCATTTTTTAGAAGTAGCATCAAGGAAGAATGAAATTTGTGCCAATGGATAAGGCACTGGTCTTCATAAGCCAAAGATCTGAAATTCTGGACACCTCTTGAAAGGGAGCTTCCCTCCCCAAATGGAGCCACTGTTAGTCATCAGTATTTTTCACTTGTTGGTGATGACTAGTTGTAATAGTCAAGTTTTCTAGCAGCTGATCTAAAAAATTGTCAAATTTGCCAGCTAGAAAACACCCATAAACTTTTTTTCCCTCTTGCCTTTCAGTCCTCCCATGACGAGATGAAACCTCATTATCAAAGTCCTATCTAGCCTCAACCATACTAGTTTTCCCATCAGCTCCAAAGAAACAATCCAAATCTGTCCAAAAAGTCTCCCCTAAGTTAGGTAGTGGTGCTTTAGGAATTTCTCCCTTGGAAAACCACTCTAAAGCCAAAGAACCTTTACCTGCTATAGACCAGTCATAACAGACCTTCCCATTCTGCAAATAAATTTGGTTACAACCTTAGGTCGCGCCACTAATACAACCTCAAGTCTCAGCAATACATGTACCATAGGTCAAACTAATTTTAGGTGTTTTTTCAGTGTTTTAATGGATATTTCAAGGACAAAGGCATACCAGCATCCCAAAAGACAATATTTGGCTCCACATGAGAAGACAGCTAGTTCTCAATGTGATCTTGAGCCTGGGATGCAGCTATAGAGCAGAGAGTTTTTCATCAAGCCCTTGTGATCACAGTCAAAGCCTGAAAGGACAGTGAAAGGAAAAATAACACTGTCAAAATGCTGATGATATGACATGACTGAAAAAACCTCCTTCATCTATAAGCAGAGGGTTTGAAGATTGTAGAACCTCCTTCATTTCATAAGTATAGGGTTGAAGACTAAAAGCGCCTCCTTCATCTATAAGCAGAGGGCCAAAGGTAAAGTCTGTTTTGAAGTTTTTCACTAACTGTAAAGACAAAATTTGGTTACAGTGAGACAGAAACTAAGGGTTTCTAAAGTAAAATGATGATTAAAGGCAGAGGAAAAGCAGTGGGCTTTAAAAATGATTTTCATGAGTTCACTATTGTTTGAGTTACAATGTGAAGCTAATAGGTTCATCATCATTGAAGAAAGATTGTTAAACAGATGGCCAAAAGAGTCAAATAGTCTTGGGCTCAAACTAACTTCCGCTATCATGTATAAGAGAAGCCACTATCAGTATGATTCATCAAACATTCTTCATTTGGTTGAGGCAGAGTTTGAAAGTAAACCAAACATTTTTCAAAATAGGCCTCCTTCATCTATAAGCAGAGGTCCAGTGCAGTAGTTGACTTTGGGGTTTTCACTGATTGAGAGACAAATGGTAAGAGCAGTAGGAGACAGTTGAAAGCTTCTGAAAAGATCCATCATGTCAAAAGAAAAGGGAAAGCATAAGTACTATAACTATAAAAAACATTGGCTTATCTCCCATCAGAGTTTTCTTTCAAAGACAGCCTGGAGCCAAGAAGTGTAAAAACTTTGCTGAGGGGTGTGATTTCCTTAAAAAATTACAAAAAATCATCTCCTTGATGAACAGGCTTAACATTTAGTCTCTGTTCCTTTAAACAAAACATAGTTGATAAGTGGTTGAGAGATGAGTCATGACACAGGCCTAAGAGTGATGATTGCTTTTCAAAGTGTACTGTCCTTCCTATTCATAGAGAATTTTCTTTCAAAATTACTCATCATAGTGGACAGAAGGCGATTTGAGCTTAGTTTTCCCATAAATGCATTTCAACTAAACACACAAGCTCACAAAAGTGTCAAACGGATTATGGCATGAGTTTCAAAATTTTGGAACATCATTCAAAGCCAATAAGGCATGTCACCATTTCAAATGAAGGCATTTTCCTTATGAAAAGGTCAAAGGCACCTCACTGTTGCATTCCAAGTAAAGGAGAGGTCTAAAAGAAGTCCCCTTTTGATGAATAGAGAATGGTAAAGCATAAGTGAATGCAACTAAGCTTTTGGCACCCACAGTCAGAAAAGGAGCTTAAAAAACACCTAGAAGCAAAAGTTGTCAACCAAGTTTAAAGAGATAGGTCATCTCCTTGCAAAATGGAAAAAGATGCTTCACCACTCATTGATATGTTTTGAGCAGTTTTCCCATTTTGAAGGTGTCACTAAAGGGTTAGAAATGGTAGAGTTTCCTTTTCTAATATTAAAAACACAGTGAAAAGAGTTTGACCCTTGGATGTTTTTAATTACAAAAAGAAAGAGTCATATCTACCAAAACTGGACAGAATGCATGCACAGCTTTTCTGCCAACGTTATTTAAAAAAGTATGGGCCCCTCCTGGCACATTTAAAATCACTTTGGTTTTCAAAACGAACAAAGGCATTTTTTTCAAAGAAGAAGCTTTCAAAAACCCTCACAAGTCAAACTCAAGGGTAGTTGGCTTTTTTGCATTCAAAAGGATAAAGCGACCGTTGCAAGCCCTTTTAAACTTCTCAAAGCACAAGGTAACACTCCTCTTGCTGTTCACAAGACTGAAGAAGAGGAATTTCAAGCTAAACACAGAGTTTTCAAGCTTTTTAAGCCGCGCGACGCAGCTCTAGAGTTGCACGGCACGTTCAGGAGGAATTTTACACGGGAGTTCAGTTCTTGCGCAGCACGCGGCGTGCCTGTAAGCGCTGGTCACGTCGGCCTGATAGTGACCCGACAACGCCTTTTTGCGCAGTGCCTTCCATAGCAAACATGTCGCGCACATGTTAACGATCGAAAAAGCCTCCAAAATTCTTTGAAAGCTAATCGAACCTCTCAAACAATGACTGCTATTGATTTTCAAGGTATTCATGTCCCCCCTTAGTATATTCAAAATTTCTAAGAAGGTGATCAATGCTGCGTTTTTCAAAAACTAAATGGTGGTAAAAGAATGAAACTCTGGATGTAAATCAAGGTGCATTGGGGATTAAAGGGTTTGAAGATATTGTTGCGGTTGGTTTAAAGTGAAGTGGTCATTTTTGTTTTAAAGAACCTCAAGCTACCTTCTAAAACAGGGATGAACCATGTACTCTGTCAGCTATATGCATTGGTGAAAACAGTGTTTAGGAGGGTTGATTATTTTTCTTAAAAACTCGAGATTTGTTGTGATTTATGATTGCTCAAGGTGAACATAGTAAAAATGGTGGGTTTTTATTGATGACAAAAAGCCTGAAAAATTGTCCTCAAAAGAATGTTAAAGGGTGAAGGCACTGTTTGAAAGGAGAAACTCAGTATTTGAAAAGTGAAAACAGCTTGTGGAGTACTAAAAAGGTATGATTTTGATGATTATTTCAATGGCTTTTTAATAGAATTTGTGAACCTTTTGTGTCATGAATTTGGAAAGTAATAAGGAACCATAACAAAACATGTGAGAATTGATGTGCATAACTTAGCCACGGATAATGGTTACTTTCTATACAGGAAAGGGAGAAAACGAAGAGTTGCCGCTCCAAAGGAAAAGACAAAGTGGAGATAACTGTTGTCTCTCCGGACGAGAACCGAACGCAAACATAGGGAAACAGATCAAAGTAAATCGGCTCGGGAAAGAAGGAGAGGACACTACCAACCGCACAAGCAAAGACAGATGAAGAGTTAACAAGAGCGAATCCTCAGATCGAAGATCCCGAGGGATCGCCGCTTTACTTATCTAGTTGCTTGGACATCTCCGCCATCGTTTTTATAAAAAGAGACAAGTACTGTTAGTTTGAGAATGGTGAGATAAGATACGTTTTATGTAATCTTCTGTAAAACATCAAATTTGGTTATTAAGCTTTGTTGAGAACTGGTTCGATGTATTTTTGATCAATGCATTAATGCAAGCTTGGTGATTATTCCATCTTCGCGTCATTAAAAACTTAAAGCGTGTATCTTGGATTTAAGGGCTCACTTCCGGCTGACACTTGCTTCTGTACCATTACAGCTTCACTTCTGTGTGGTTTGTTTATTATTGTTATTTGTGATTATTTGGTATGCTTTACAAGTTCATATTACATGCTCTGTTCAAGTTTGAATCATTGAAGTTTCTAAAGCCAGACTTGTGTGTTAACTCCGCATTACGTTATTAATCCTTTCAAGAGTTAATCGCATATCTTTACTGTTGTGTTACAGAGCTGTTATATTAACGTTTGGGTTGTGTGCGTTTCTAATGAATCAGTATTGTTCCATAATTCATTAATGGTTATTGCTGTTCCATTAATATGATTTGTGTAATTCGCCTTTAGAGTGATAGAATGTTCTTTGATTGCAAAGAGTGTATTGATTGAGTTTGATTATAACCCGCGGGACTTAGTTATTCAACTGCTGTTCCATTTTGGAGTTGCTGTTCCATTTCAGAATTCTGGTTTAATCCTTTATTTCCTTTGCTGATCTATTTATCTGCATTTGATGGTGTGCTGTGAGAGATGATCTAAGACTGTAGTGAGCAGTATCAGTCACTGTTTAGCTTCCAGGCTTGTGATCTATGCTTTAGTTCTTTTTCCATCAGTTTCTGAAGGGATGGTTTATTATTACCGAACGCTTGACTGATGAGTTATTGAGTTTCCTGAGTGTGTGATTTATTTCTTTAAAGTAATTTGATTTCAGCTTAAGCATCCGTTTACTCGTATTCTTACACCGTACTACTAGCATTACTCCGACTAATGAGTCTCTTTCCTCTGATTGAGTCACTCTTTGTAATGACAAAACGCTCTCAAGTTGACATATTAATGTGAGGTAATTAGAGGTGAAAGAGACCCTTTATAGCTCTACAACAAGAGGGCCTGATTTCAAACAGCAGTAATCATTCTACAAGTGTTTTTTCATTTCAAAGTTTTCCTCGGTGTGGTAAAGAGAAAAATCAAGGCTGCCTTTTTGTCCATGAAACAGACTTTACTGAGGGGAGCTGCCATTACAATTCAAAGGTGTTTTTTGGAAAAACTGTGTGAGAAATAGTAAACACAAGGAGGGTGTTTTTGATTGAGTGGAGTTTTTGCCTTTGTCTAAATGCAAGGTTATCTTATCAAAACACCAAGAGCTCTGTGACCTTGTTCCAAGCACAGAAAATCACTTGACTGTGTATGCATTTCAATTGACTATGTGCTTATTATTAAAATTAGTTTTGAGTGGCATACAAAGAGAAAGACAATGTTTTGAAGGAGCAGAGACCTGATATCACAAAAGCATTCCACACAACATATGAAACAAATTTGCCTTGATCAAACAGTGATTTACAAAGAATACAAAGTTTTGTTTGAGAACACATTCTTGAAAACCTTTTTGAGGCAGTTTGGTTTTGCAGAGAGCATCCAAAACAAGATTCCTCCCAGGCAGGATAGTAGGAGTGGATTGCATAAGAGATATGAACCTATTTCCACTAAAGAAGTGAATGCACACCCATCAGTCTTGTTCAATTTCCATGAGGTCGGGTGTTTATATTTTTGTCAAAGGGTGCAAGAGGTGAAGAGTTTCTCTCCTTTGATACATATTTGCGCTTTAAGGTTTCAAGACAAGCATTTCCAGTTGGCAGGCCTTGACTTCAAATTCTCCCCAAGATCGATCTCCAAGGCCACTAAAATTCCCTATATTGGTGAGAAATGGTTTAAACAAAGCCATTTGGACTCAGATGATTACAAGCCCTTCTTAAAGCCTGAGCACAGAGAGTCATGTCCTTCTATTTTCCATTTCTCATATCTTTTAGCCAGCTACGCCCCTCTCATGAAAATTATCATGAAGTACTTCACTTGTGAGGGAAGATTCTCCCGAATTTATGCATATCACATTCGACTACTCATGCATTTCACTAGGGCCAGATTTTTAAATCTTCCTTTCTTCTTACACAAGAGCATTGAGAAAATGGCCTCCACTATCCAGAAGAAGCCTCCTTCACAGTAAATAGCCTGTCTCTTCCATCACTCTCTCATCAAAATCATCATTCTTCATCAGTTTTAAAAGAGAGAGGTCTCTTGGGATGTTTTCATTACTCATCCAGATTTCTCCACTGTCCCTCCAGTCCATACATCCCCTACATCTCCTAATCATCATCCCTCGCCTTCTTCTAGCAGACCTATTCCTAAAAAGCTCAAATTTACTAGAGAACAAACAAAGGAACATCAAGAAGGAGAAGAGAGTGACCAGCAAGAGGAAGAAGGACATGAGCAGAAAGAAGAAAGTGTTGAATAGCAGCATGACAGTGATGATGAATAGCAGCAAAGGGATGAGGAAAAGAAACACATTGAGGGTGAGACAGAACAGCAGCATAAAGATGATGAAGGGCAGTAGCATGAAGAACAACAGATTCATGATGAGGGTGAGCAGACCTTTGATGATACACATCAGACTTATGATGAGGGTGAGACAGAGCAGCAAGGGCAGCATGATAGTGATGAGCAAGGACAGTCAAAAGAGGACACACATTAGCCAAAAGAGACTGAATAGGGGCAGCATGATAGCGTTGAACAGGAGCAGCATGACAGTGATGAGAAAGGGCAGGCAAAAGATGATACACAATAGCCTCCTCAAGAACAACAACCTCTTCAAGAAGAACAACAAACTCAAAAAGAAGAGAAGCAAGGCGAAAAAGGTAAAGGGGCCATGCCCTCTTCTCCTAAAAAGGCCAAGCCCCGGACAAAAAAGAAGAGAGTGCCTAGGGTTGTCACTCCAAATGTGACAAGGGCCCTCTGAAGTAAAGGAAAATTGCCAAAGAAGCCCATGATTGATTTTCCGAGGAGGAAGAGCACTAGAATAGCCACCTAAATAAAAGTGAAGGGTAAGGACAAAAGAGAGAACATTCATAGTTTTGTTTTGTTTCCTATTTTTCATTCATAAATCCATGTTCTTGCTTGCTATAGGACAATAGAGAACAAATTTGAGACATGCCCTTGGAGGCACCTCAAATTTCTTGTTTCTTCATAGCTTCCATGTTTTCTTCATTCTTAGTCACATTAAAGAATTCTTGATTTCTCTTTAATAACTTAAGGATATTGTTGTTTGTTTCATTCATGGTTTTATGCATGCTAAGTATGATTTACGGTATGCCCTACTTACTCATGGCTAGCCATAGCTCCATCCATGAAATTTCTCTTTGACTGATTAGATTGTCATTTGTTGAACCAAGGAGGTCTTGTTCTAATCTTGCCCTTTGCCTAAGACTATGCAATCTTGTTTTCAAAGTGCCCAATAACTTGAAGTACTGTGTTTAGGCATTCTGGCATAGTGATTTGAGTTGTTTGTCTATCTTAAGTGTATTTCCCCAAATTCTGATAGCCATTTCCCAAAGTTAGAGAGTTATATATCTCTATGCATGGCTTGAATGTTTATTTCTATGTATTGATTAGATTATAGTTACATTTCTCATGATTAATGGTTTGCCCTACCATGTTTATGTCAGTTATTAAACTAGTTATGCTTGAAATCCTTTGTTATTCACAAACTTGATGTCCATTTTACTCCATTTTGCCCGAAGATCCTTTCTACCTCGAATAAAATCGGCCCTTCAATAGCCTTGTATCACCATCTGATAGCTTGCTTGACCTCTTCGACCCCATAGCCTAGTTTATCTAACATATTTTTACCTATCTTATATATTTGATTAGTTTCATCCCTCACAACATAAAAACCAAAACCAAAAAAACCTACTTAATAACTAGCCTAAAATCAGAACACAATAATCAAACACATAGATATCCCTTACACATATAGAGAGAGCCCTCTCTAAGTCCAGGAAGGCTAGTTCCTTGGGCTCTAAAGATTGGTTTGATGTTACACTATCATTTGGCTTGCCAATCAGCCAAGTCACATGACCCTAACAGGAAGAAATCAACCCATACTCTCCCAAAAGTAACCAAAGAAACAAAGATTATTGCTGCCATATTACATCATCATGATGCAAGTCATGGAGAAACAACATACTGATTGACATGTGGTATGCGACATCAAAACAATACATATAAGCTCCCCTCAGCCACATCATGTGAGAGTTATGCCATTTCCCAAACCCAAGTACATATATGATCATGAGATACATGGTTGGAATAGGGTTCAATAACTTGCATTTTTGGTACAATTTTGTTAAAGTCGGTCCTGCATAGGGGTTTTTGGGTGGGTCAAAGCCCCTAATTTTTGTAATGGGTTAAAGGGTAGCTCTAGGTTCTGCAAACCACAGTTTGTGGACCATAGGATAGAGAAGGCTACGATATTATATATAGCTAGTTAGTTGGATCTAGTAAGTAAGTAAGTGAAGAGATTGATGCTACATGCGAACTGTTAGATTTGTTTTGGGTTGTTTTGGGTAAGGACTCCTACTCATTGTGTGCGCAGAGATCCTCAGTCCTGCTGTGTGCGGGCCCTGCTAGGTTGTGTGCACAGGCTGTGTTTTGGTTGTAAGTGGATATGAATGTTAATGAATGTGAAGTATCATTAAAGTATCTATGTGTTATCTGAATTGGTTATGTTTACTATTGAAGCACATCTGTGATGCCTATTTAAGCTACATATGTATCTATGTTTTGAAACTAGCATATGTATAGCTGTGATCTTATATTGTCTACGATTATAGTTCTCTGTGATGGTATTTGGTAATAAACATGTGGATGTGAATGTACTGATTAGATTTGACAGCTTTGTCATGGTTAAATGCTAATTACATTGTGAAAAGAGTTGCGAATAGACTCATTTTGTGCAAACCTTATAAGCTATGACCTAGATCTGCCTTGAATTACCTACTCTCTCTCAGGGTGCAAAAACCTGGTTCTAGCACCCTCCCATACTGCTTCGAGTGAGACTTTGGCCTGCAAAAGTAGGTCATTGCCGAAAGGGTCAGTATTATAGGGGTTTTTTGGAAAACCTTAACCTCTGAACTTGGGTCAGGACCCCTCGAGCCAACAAATGGTTCTGTTTCCAGAACCGGGAGAATTTTGAGAGAGAGATCAAGTAATGCCATGAGGTCCTTGGAGACTTGAGAGGGTGGAAATTGAATATTGGTTTGAAAGACATATTCAAGAGTTTGTTGTAAAGGATAATCGTAGCACAAATATGACGACTGAGAAGTGGAAGAATAAGTACATCTTCACCGAAGTCTATGAAATTTTATTCGTAACCTTTGCGCACGAGCTTCAAGAGTGGTTGGCAAGGCTCGTAGAATTCCAAACGTGTTAGAAGGATGATCAGGGTATGCAGTGGACACCAGAATTGATTCAACAACTGGAGAGGACTGACAATACAATCACTCATATGGTAGATCATTGGGTGGATAGTGTGCTGGGAGGATTTATGAAAAAATTCATAGTTGATCAGTTCTTATCCTACTATGAAGCAGAGTAGAGGTTCTTTAAAGGGTTATGGGGTAAGTTCTTAAAAACACTGCCATTTTTAATCAAAATTTTACTGTGTAAAAAGGGTGTTCTGTGTAGCCACACTGAGTGAATCACCTCTAATATGAGAGAGAGTACAACATGAAGTGGTAAGTACTATCAAACTGATCAGGAAGGAGATATATCCATCTACATTCCATTAAAAGAATCGGCTGTGCATAGTCCTCCAGCACCACCACCTTCAAGTCAGCGTAAGGGTAAGAATTCACCCACACCTCCGCCGCCACCAGAAGACGATATGGCCATACACATGAAGCTACCTACCTTCAAGGGTGTAGGAGATGAAGACATGGACTGATTTTGGTTTGTAGCAGAATCAGTATGGAATGTGTAGAATGTGGCTACCGATGTTGTAAAAAGAGTGCAGCTATCCCTCGCATTTGAAGGACGGGCCTTGGACTGGTATATGATATATGTAAGGTATAATGCGGATCCATATATTCAGGAGAGTAAGAAAGATTTAAAACATCAGTTCTGAAAGCCTAAGTACTACTCACAACTGGTAACTGACCAAAAATACTTTAGACAAGGACCTAGTGAGTCTGGATGGGAAGCTGATCAGTGGCTAAAGAAGGTTATCAGAGATGGAGAATTATTGTATGATGATAGGTAGCACAAGGAATGGTTTATCGCTATGTTGCTACCTCACCTGCATGGACCTATATTTCAACAGGAAATTGAGACACAAGAGAAAGCCTTGTATATGATGCCCAGTTCAGGGTGTAGCAGATCCAAGGACAACTGGCATAAATGCACCTTGAAATGTAAAACCTGCAAAAATAATGAGGGAAAGAGGCTAGCCCATACATATGGTGCATAATATGCAAGGTGTTAGGCCATACCAAGGATCAATGTCCTCCGCCGACAGATCACATGCAGGCTGGGGGACCTAGCCCATTGCACCCTAAGGAGGTTGTGGGGCCAAGTGGCCCGACGTTGTGGTGCACTGATTGTCGTGTTGCTTGGCTACACGATACAAACCACTATCCCCGTCTTGGTGCTTATGTTCCATAATTGAAGCAACAATGGTGTCGATTTTGTTCCTCTGTGGGGAATTATGAGCATAACTGTCAAACCTATGACTTGATGATAGATTGGGGAAACCTATATAGGGTACAAGCTGACCTGTCTTCACCACTGTCTCCCTCAAATAGAGGAGGCTCCCCAGGAATGGGTAGGGGAAGGGGTGGAGGCGCAAGTCGGGGAAGAGGACAACTGATCTATTACAACTGTGGAGAAATAGGGCACTTTGTGAGGGAATATCTAAACCCTGCGAGACAATATTGCCGATATTGTTGACAACTAGACCATATGATTGAAGACTGTCCAATATTGATACCAAAAATGCAGGCAAAACAACATACATAGTTGGAACGCCTAATCAGTAGGCTTTGTGCAGATGTCACTAAAGATATCCCGGCTTCTGCCACCCCTCAGGCCAAGATTCAAGGGCTTGTTGCAGCATTCAAGGCTTTGAGGACCGAGATCCAGGTGGTCAAGTCAGAGATGGAATAGTAAATTGTGGCCTTGTAGGCCAAATTACAACTAGAAATGCCACCTAAGGTAAGGGCCCAGTGAGGTGCGCTGGTCACAGAGGCCACTAATGTCATCACAAATCAGATTTCTCAGGGCACATGACTGTTGGAGACAACTATGCAGCTGTGGACTAAGGTGAAATGTGATACTCTCCTACATGAACTTACTCAAGAGCTGTGCCAGAAGGAAGAAGAGTTTGAGTAGTTGGAAGCTATTATGCCTACTCTGATCCTCGCTCAATTCCTGGCATGACTACATACCAGCCACACGCTAGGAGATGACATTGAAGAGCTTCGACAGAAAAATAAGGTCCTCAATGACCATCTTAAGCCTTGGGTAAATGAAGCCCTCAAGCACTCTCAAGACATCGATATCGTAGTTAAGCAGCTGAACCAGACTTTGGAGAGCATCACTGTTGCTACAAAAGGTCCAACGTCGTAGAATTTGGTGGAGATTGCACAAAATGCTACTGCGCAGAGTGAAGGAGTGTTGCCCCCAATGGTTGAGGTGTTCAAGCAGCTGCAGGAGAAGATAGAAAACCGATGGCCACAGTGACTCGGGATGAGTCACAAGATTGTGTTGGGGGCTTGTTGGAACGGGGTTCCCTAAACTGTGTTTTTGGTACAATTTTGTTAAATTCAGTCCTGTGTAGGGGTTTTGGGGTGGGTCAAAGCCCCTAATGTTTGTGATGGGTTAAAGGGTAGCTCTAGGGTCCACAAACCACGGTTTGCGGACCATAGGATAGCGAAGGCTACGATATTATAAATAGCTAGTTAGTTGGGTCTAGTAAGTAAGTAAGTCGATAGATTGATGCTACATGCGAACTGTTAGATCTATTTTGGGTTGTTTTGGGTAAGGACTCCTTCTAGTTGTGTGTGCGGAGATCCTCAGTCCTGCTGTGTGCGGACCCCGCTAGTCTGTGTACATGGGTTGTGTTTTGGTTGTAAGTGGATCTGAATGTTAATGAATGTGAAGTATTGTTAAAGTATTTATGTGTTATCTAAATTGGTTATGTTTACTGTTGAAGTGCATCTGTGATGCCTATTTAAGATGCGAATGTATCTGTGTTCTGAAACTAGCATAAGTATACTTGTGATCTAATATTAGCTGCGATTATAGTGCTCTGTGATGTTATTTGGTATTACGCACGTGGATGCAAATGTACTAATTAGATCTGATAGATTTTTCATGGTTATATGCTAATTACACTGTGAAGAGAGCTGCAAATAGACTCACTCTGTGCAAACCTAATAAGTTGCGACCTAGATCTGCCTCGAATTACCTACTCTCTCTCAGGGTGCGGAAACCTGGTTCAAGCACCCTCCCATACTGCTTCGGGTCAGACCTTGGCCTAGGGAAGTAGGTCACTGCCGAAAGGGCCAGTAGTATAGGGGTTTGTTGGAAAACCTTAACCTCCAAACCTGGGCCAGAACCCCTCAAGCCAACATAAATCCCAAACAAAAGTACATTTATATACATGAGACATATCCCAAACAAAAGAAAATACATGGACATAAGATACATCATGTGATGTCCAAACTCTCTCATCAATAACCAGCACAACCATGCCTCATGATGCTACATGTCATCAGTGATATACATGGCAAGGACAACACAAATTTGAGTTGTTGGGTAGTACCCATACTCACCCAAAAGCAACTAGCGCAACCATGCTTCCTGTTGCCTTGTATCATAGATCTACAAGAAGGTAGGCAACCTCTTGCTCCTCATCCGGATCCATTCATCCCAATGGGGATGATGAATCATGCCAAGCTCAATCTTGGTAACCACCCAAGGTAGAATACTAATATCCTCCATATGATAAGATTTTAACTCCATGATATGTTGAAGTGCACATCCTTTGAGGTCTCTCCATGGGATCCTCTCATCAATGGCCCGATAGAACCCATAAGGCTCCATACATGCTGTAGGTAGATATTCTTCTTTGAGATGTGAGGTACTCATTAAGAAAACTTCATCTTGAAAATGGAGAATACTCTCCATAATAATATGTATACCATATATGATCTTTCCCTCTAGTGCTTCATGAGTGAAGCTGTCTTCGGGATGCTCCAAGAATAACGGGGCCCTGATCTCATCACTTCTGCTAAGTGACAACGATGTAGATCTGCATAGTAATAGATATCTTGTCTCCTGACCATATACAATGCTGAACTCATATTCTGACACTGTGTTAAATAGGACTGTGCTCCTCCCATCTTCTGAAACACCACACTTCAACACAAAGTGTTGGGTGTAGCTCAACCATGAAAATTTTGGATATCTATACATATTCTCCATGATCAAATCAGGGGTCCTCTGTGTAGTGATAATTTGCTGCTCCAAATCAGCAAGGTGATATAATCCTTGGTTATGCACTTGCCCTGATGGCATGGTCTCACAAATCTCAATATAAGGTACTGAAATAATATGAGATGAAAGTATATGCAAACCTTGGATAATCTGAATCTCGGGAAGATCTTGTACATCTACAAGATTTCCTCCAACTGGTGCAATGGTCTCTCCAAATGCTGGTAATGATGATGAATATTATTCTTCAACTATACCAGCACTGGTATCTACCTACTCCTCCTCATGCATATCATGAATCATGCATGGGGCTCCAAATGTCAAGAGATCAATACCATCTTGCAAATATGAAAGTGTTCCTCCTCCTGATGTAAGTACATCTGCAGCTGGTGGTGGTGGTAGAGGCTCCTCCTCCTGAGTGATAATGAGGACATATTCCTTGCGCTCTTCATGTATTATCTCCTCAATTATGGGATATTTCTCTGTGTGGGATGTCTCTGGTTTCTGTTAGTCATCAGTAATTGTTTCATTTGTAGATGACTAAATGTTTACCCTAGATTTCTAGAAACAAATTTCATGAACATTGTGAGTTCTAGAAATCTCACTGCCTTCATTATCCTTAAGATAATTTCTTCACTATTTCAGCATCCCATCATGTCAAGCTCAGCTTACCCATCCCAGAAGACCCATCATGGGATCATTTCACTCATTTTGTCTTTATAGTGTCACCTTTGACCTCATACTCTATTTTTATTTTTAGCCTAAACCGCTCCATAGCTACCCAGGGTCACCAAACAATCATCTCTCTTACCTCTCCAGAAATGCCTCAAGCATTGATGGTGTTAACCATCTATAAGTTTTGTTGATATTAAAAGATGACTAAATATTGATTTTGAATTTCTAGAAACAGTATCTGAGAAACACTGTGAGTTCTAGAAATCTCACTGCCCTCATCATCGTAAAGTTTGACTATTTTTCACTAAGATTTCCTGTCTTTTGCCTTCTCAAAATGCTCACCCTGCTACTCTAAAGAAAACTCCATTTTTTGGCCTATTTGTCTCATTCATCATTTCATTAACATCCTCATTTCATCTCCCTTCTTATCCTCTCAAAAACCCTTAAAAATCCTCCCTCATTCATCATTTTTGTCTAAAAACCCTTAAACAATGTAAAAATCCTCCTTACATTGTTTAAAATTTTATTTTAACCCTATGAATTCCTCTCAAAACCTTGCAAAATTCTGCTTTTGTGTTAAAAAGCCCACTTTTGTGAGATAGGCCTTTAAGCCCCTTCTTGGCTTAAGCCCAGCCCCCTCACCCATATGACACCAAACCATGACCTACCGCTATTCCCTTAAGCCCTTGTCCATCTAAGCCCTCAATATTTTTTTCCTCATAAGACCATAACTCTTTGCCCATTCCTAACCCTTTCCGCGATATAACTAACCCCCCCCCCCCCCCCCCGCTCTTTCATTTTATTTATAACCTCCAAACCTTATTAAAACCCCCTTTTTTAACCTTTGAAAAGGTCAACATGGGCCCGTTTCTCCCTTTCTTCCCATCTTCATCCTCGCCCTCTATCCTCTCATTCGGACCGTTGATCCCGAGCCCTGGGCCCTGATCCAACGACCACCACACTTCCACCCTTCATCTCATCTCCTAACTCAACCTTGCTACCCGACAAAATTGCATACGTCACCAAGTCAGGCCCCACCTTCCACTTTATCCTGCTGCAGTAGCCACTTGCCACTTGTCTCTGGGCCCACTCCATAAACCTGCACGCCAATCCCTCAGCCTTTCCACACTTTCGATCTCATCCTTTGAGATCTGACGGCTCAAACTCTTATTGCGTGGATTCTTGCGCTAAGGTTTAACGCCCTCAACCCACATGAAAAAAAGTTATTTTGCCCTAGACATGCATCCAACACTGAATGGTATCATGCGCCCTCCACTCAAAACCATTTACCACCCATCTCCTACGAAATAAACCACTGCGGTTTTCCCAAAACCACCTTCCTCCTCGCGCGCCAAAATTTAATTTTCTTCATCCTTCCACCTAGTTCCGCATACAGAACCCTCCCTTTGCACTCCCTCCTCCTCTGCAGATCATCTCGATGCTCAAAAAACCCCGAAAAATGCAGTTTAAATTCCTCCCGTAGGTTTTAAATTAATGCTATGTAGTGCTTTGTGCATGTTTTAGTGGAGGACAAGGGCCCATAATGCCCTCCCACAGTCAAAAAGTGACCAATTTAACCTCTGGATGATGATCCGAGAGGTGAATTCGCATAAAAAGAACCAAGAACCTACATAAAGGTTAACCCTCGATGACTCATGATCATCAATGGGTTATAAACCCTATGGCCACAGTGAAGAGATTCTCCCTGCACACCAAGAACAACCACAGTTAGAGAAGAAAGGAAGGAAATGAAGAACAAAAGGATCAAAAGGGATAATTATAGATTAAAGGATAAAAAAAAGAATTAGCTCTTAAAATAGTGATTAAAGGATAAAGACCAAAAGTTTAAAATAAAGGATAAAAAAAAAAACAGTCATAAAGTAGAAACAGAGAAAAAGACAGTGAAGCAGATTATGAAGGTTTAATCAGAAATCAAAGGCATAATGAAGAGTTTTGTGATTAAACTAAGGCAAATTAACCTAAAGGCAACCTCAAATAACTCAGTGTTGACGGGAAAATTTGTCCAGCCAACAGTAGGGGATCTCCCCGGTAAAAAGTCCCAATTAGACCTTAAACCGTTTGGAGTAGGGATCCCATCCGGGGTGTGGGTCCGGCTACCGCTTAAGACGCCTTCCCTTCTGGTCTCAAAAGAACTTGATTAAACCTACGGACACACACTTATTCATAGGATACGAAATACATGATTGATGCATGGAACATATCTACAACACTATGCGTAGCAAGAGAATGAATAAAACACATACGCCCGAAGAGATGCAGTTAACGACACTCCTTTGGGGTCATGCTTGCAAGGTATCTTACCACGGAAGAAACAGTTCTTAATGGCAAGATCCTCCTTACTTCTGAAAGATAAAACGAAATGCTAATAGACAAAGGTATTAACATCCATTTAGAAAGCGATAAAACTGAACATCATCAACACAATCATAGATAAACATGATGCAAAAATGATATTATCAGAAAGACAGTTTCATTAATCATAGGATGTTCTGAAACTGTTCAGGAAATACACATAGTGCTGTCACAGCAAAATACATCATCCGACAAAGGGGATTTAACAAGTATTCATATTCATATGTCTAAGAATATGGTCTTTCAATACAATACAATGTAGCTCTTGAGTATTCCAAAAAGAAAAAGCCCTTTTACAAGTTCTCGTAGGAGTATTTATAATGCAGAAACTGCCCTTCGGGCTTCCTTGACTATTCAGCTTCTTGACCGTTGGGTTGCCTTGCGACCCATTCCTTTTGCGACTTGCGACTTGAGCCGCTGTTGCGACCTGCGACCTGCCTGGTGTTGCGACCTGCGACATGGCTGCTGTTGCGGGGTCACAGATTGTAAGAAAATAAGAGAATGCGACCTTGTGACCTTGCGACTAGGTCGCTGGGTCGCAGGGTCGCAAAAGGTAAAAAACCAAAGGTATGCGACCTTGCGACCTTGCGACTATGTCGCTGGGTCGTAGGGTCGCAAAAGGTTGAAAAACGAAGAGACGCGACCTTGCGACTAGGTCGCTGGGTCGCGGGGTCGCGACGTTCGGGGAATATTAGAGATGCGACTTCGCGACCTGCTGGGATTTGCGACCTGCGAGTTCCAAAGGGTTGCAGATCTGCGGATTTTATAGCAGTTTTCTTCATCTCACGTTCTTCGCTTTGAAAACTGGTCCTCTTGCTTGCTTGGAAAAACTCCAACTCGTCGTGCAAACCCACCGCCTCCACCTGCAATCAGATGGCTCCTATGTGTAAATAGAGTGGTTCCTCCTGAAATAAAATCACATAGGTCACATATCTTCATGGTGGAATAATGATAATACTAAAGGCATTTTAATTGATTTGCAAGAGCTAAAATAATAACATAGACCCCTGTGTGGTCAAGTATTGTGCTACTGAGTCATCGGGGAAAATGGCTTGTGCCATGTTGTTGTGGAGTGGGTCTGGAATGCAGATCCAGATGTAAATTTACCACTTTCGTATTATCTGCAAACTGTCCCACAAGTATATTTGGAAAACGCTATGGAGATTTGAATTGATCGATGCTGAGATTCTCATTCTTGAGCATGGCAAATTTATTTACTAAATTTTGGTAGCTCCCTTTATGACCAAGATAGCCATCAACGCGTCCAGGAGCCCTCCAGCTATTCTTGTAAACTTGTTGCTGATCGAGCAGGCGCTGCAACTGGCATAGAGGCAACGTACTCAAGCCCATCTCGCCCATGCAAGAACAGTTTGTGTACTAACTCACTCCTCCTCTTGTCGCATGTCTATGATCTAAAAGGGTGCTACTCACCATGCTACTTCTCCACAACATCATTTGGAAAAACTAGCACAAAACAGGAGTCGCATGGTCATCATTACCACTAAGTCGCGTTTTGTTTGGCTCCATGGATTTGCGACCTGGCGACTCATAGGGTCGCACGACTTCATCTTTGCGTGGGTCGCAATCTCAAAAGGGTCGCAGGTCGCACTTCATCTTTTCCACATCAACTTGCGACTCAGCGACTTGGACTGCAGCTGCGACTCAATGGAGGGTCGCACGGTCGCAACTCTGGGTAGGTCGCATTTTGTCCACTTTGGATGAGTTGTGACTTGGCGATCGGGGAAAACTGCGACCTCACGGGGGTCGCATAGTCGCAATATTGAGCAGGTCGCATGCTGATCACTTTGGATGAGTTGCGACTCAGTAACCGAGGAAAACTACGACCTCTGCCAGTTATACTCAAAGAGTTTTCCATCTTTGTGGTGTAGTCGATGAATTGATTCTGGATATCGGCCCACATGCAGCATATGAATCGAGTGTATGTAGTGAGAGACGGACAGTTGCGACCTCCCTTTGTCGCCTCAATCATGGAATCGATATCAGCTTCCATAGAAAAGCTTCTTTGCTGTCTCCCTAGGGAATCATCGCGAATTGCTATGCCCATTTGCTTCTCTGTGTAGACTGCACACCTACCATGCATTCACTGAACATCATCTGCAGTGTCATGAAAGAAAAATGGTCACACAGCCAATATCCAGCGACCTGTCAGAACCCATAATTTCCTGAACGCATAATAGTATGCGTTATCTCAGCGCGTTTGATGATATGTTGCTTCAATGGCACTGAGTGCCACGTTTTTTAAGTAGCCCATGCTATAAGATCGCCATCGAATCTACATTCTCTGATTAAAACGATTTTGCAGCATTTGTATCGCACTTTCCTCCAGCAAGGCCATAACATATGGCTATGGATCATCATATTTTAACTCTCCGCTCTACTTTAACCACAATAACACCACGATTATTATAGCGATTGCGCCGCAGACTTGTAATAATATTTCGAACCTGTTGACCACCATATATATATCCATTCCAATTGTTTTACTGAAGGTTGAAAATTGCGCTGCACTTCTTTTGGTTATAACCATTCGATGGTCGTTATAGCATCGTCATCATAGGTCTATTACAATGGTTCAATCGAGCGTTTCAATTTTCCTCACGCGTCTGCATACTACGAAAATGACAAATCCGATGCAGCTACGTCCATGTGTATGCGTTTTGGACGGAATCATATTGCCATTCTTGCAGTCTCATACACGCTGGATAACCACAAAAACTGCCCGCTTCCACCGAACACTGACTTAGTAACACGGTGTACGTGGTATTATGCTTGCGGATGATGAGATATTGACGTGGGCGGATACTAAACTTCATCTACGCGTTCTTTGGGAGGTGCTGAACGCAACGTTTAGCGTCGAAAACTTTCCTCCGTGAGGTGGCAACGATATTCTTTCCCATGTGGCGAAGAGGTATCAATGAGCCGTTCCAGGCGAAAGGCAGGGAACAGTTGGTAAAGGGCGCAGTTGGTGCTGACAAGCACGTGGAACCCGCTCCAAGTTTTAAACCTAAGCTTTTGCCACATTATTATATTCCGTTCCAATGTTTCACTATGGTTGAAAAACTCCACGTTGACATGTATGCATCCATTTGTCCGCACCATAGTGAATATAACATGCTGTTATAGCGTTTGGCTCCGGGTTCGACGCAAAGCTTTGGGTGACTATGCACATAGCTTCACCAAGCGTTTACCATAAATCAAAAGCCCGCCAAGACATATTTAAACCAACCTGTAATGCGTTTTTGTATAGTTCTGATCCACGTAAGTTTAACCGCGGAAAATATGCTTCAAACATTTACCACAGGTAGGGAATTGCGCTGATGTATTGATATATTCCCGCAATTCTTTGGTTCGAAACTCTATCACCGTGAAGCTTGACCATTATGTCTTTACATTTGGCTTCATGCCACGCAACTGTGACTCCATGCAACGTATGATTACATGCAACGTGTCTTCATATAGTCTTGCTCCGGGTTTCAACGTAAAGTTGACCGATATATAGATACACATGCGCCTTCTCCAATCGTCATGGGATGAAACGTCAGTCATCAACACTGTGGCGTCCACGTCCACTTGTACGAATTTTGAACATGAAATTTGACCGCTTGAAACATGTCATCGACATTTTCTCCCGCTCTAAGTTTTTAAAAAAATAAACCTTCGACCATTATATAGTTGTTGTCAAACAACAACTCGCCATCAACATTGGATCCCATGCAACGTGTCCATGCACGTTTTGCGTTGGGTTTCAAACGTGAAATTGCAGAAAACTGCCCTCGACATCAAATCATAATGCATTTTCGCATAATTTTGGACCTGGGTTTTAGTTGTAGCTTTGACCACCATATATATATATATATGCCTCTAAAATTTTAACATACGACTTAGGCATAGAAGTATAATGTTTCTCTCTGCGGTCGTGAAACATATTTGTACATCATGCAATGCGCCATAGTCATCATTATATCTGCTGTCATGTCGAAACCAAACCTTTTGCATAAGTTGGAAACCTCGACATAACATATTCGAGTCCCATGGTAACGTCTCTCTTATAGTTTTACATGATTTTTCTCCTCCCTATGGTTTGGAAACCACATGTATTTGCGCCTTGACTTAATGTGTCAAATTGTCACCTTGGTCCATCGAAAGTGCTCCAACTTATAATGTCTTCACATAATTTTGCCCCGCGATCTCTCATGGCTTTGAAACCCCATGAATTTGCCTTGGTTTAATTGTATAAAACCATAACTTTATCACCCACCGTGTAGCTTGGGGTTTGACAAAAACTTGCTTCCCAAAGGTACATTTAGATATTTGAAATTGTGCCAACACTATTAATGTATCAATTTCCTGAACAATCATCTCTATCTCTGTACTTTGATGGATGAGGAGGTACTGAAAGGAGCAAATTCAAACTGAATCACCAAATTGATAGTGATGACCTCTTCGATGTTTATCAAGACGCATTTCAAACTCGTGAACCATTTCATTCAACTGCGGAAGATAGAAGAAACCCCTTTTGCTGTGTCATTGTCTTGCCAACATCAAAATGTGCGTTCTTGAGATGGCACCTCCGTTAATGACACGAGAAACCCTTATCTTTTAATATCAATGGTGTTATCATAAGATTTTCCTAGTGCCCAGTGCCTCCTTGTTTCTTTGAGTGAATGAACACACGACACATCATCATCCCTCTGAAAATGTTAACTTGCTCTTCCAACACACTTGTGGGTGCATCCTTGTCATTGAGCTTAATCTTATTCCCTCAGTGCCATGACAATCATTGATGAGTTTATTTGTTGGGGATTGACCTGCATAAACAACATCACATTAATCAGTTCATAGTTATTCTTCGCAAAAGGTGTCCCTAGATAAAACATATGAGACCAATGAGCATAAGAGAGGTATTCAAACAACTTGCTTAATGACCCATGGCGAGGGAGCTATTAATGATCGATACAAGAAAGGTTTCTATTCAAACATATGCATGTCAATCTCATTACATATGGCGCGATTGCGACAAGAGTGTTCGGGCGCACGCTGGATGATCCTCCCCACATATGGCGTGATTGCAATAAGGACATCCGATTATGATGGCGAGAAAACTCATGAGAGGTTGGGGATAGGTCACTGGGATGTAGTTGATTGCAGATCGGGTTAAAGACTCCAACGCCTAAGCGAGCAGAGGGGGAACCCGAAATTTTAAATATACCCAAAATTTTGGGTGGTGTTGTAGCGGCTACAACACTCAGCAAAGAAGCAATTACTTCTCCAAAGACATATTTTGCCACCTACAACATTATTTCTTTCAATAAAGGCATCACGCAGTTATAGCACAGTCAAACATATTTTGAAGTTGCTCAAAAGTTACTACAAAGTTATTACCAAGCCTTAAAAGTCAAATATTTCAACTAAAATAACTCAAAAGTTATTATTTCAGAGTAACTCTTTCAGATATTTTTGCATGGTCTCAAAGGTAAAAAATCCTTAACTCTGTAATAAATAACATTTAAACACCCTAGATTGGTAGCACCTCCTCATTTTGCATATAAATATTGCATATGAGCTTCACTTCAAATGTTGGTTCCTTGATGGTTATTGGACTGATTTTTGCTGCTAAGCTAGTTGAGGAATGCTAGACTGAATTGAAGAAAGCTCTGAGTTGCAAAGAGCTATTGTACCTGTAGTATTGTAACTGGTTTGATCATCAATAATACAAGCATGTTCACAGGATCCTTGAGCTATATCAATGGTGAAGTTTTCCTAATTGTTATTGTTTCTGCTGATGTTTTCCATTATGTCCATTTTCTCTGATAAAGGAACAAAAGTTTTAGATTAGGATTTTCTATTTCAGCACCCTATTTCTATCTGTATTTCTTTATATTCATGTTTTCTTCTGCAAGATCTGATTGGAAGATTCTTAATTTCCTTCTAGTTACATCTAACTTGTTGTCTTGGAAATGATTCAATAGAGTGAAACCAAGGAAATTATGGTAAGCCCATGTTCCTTTGAGTAGGACTTGAGATATTGTTTTTAGGATATTTCTTTAAAGTATGCTTATTAAATTCTAAACCAGAGAGGTTTATGGTTTTCCCTTCCCTCTGGCCTGCCTTGAAATGTTGCTTTAAAGAGTCTTTGAGAGTTGTCAAAATCAGATTAGATTATTTCTATTTGAACTTAGACCACTCTTACTGTTATCTTATATGTTTTCTTATCTGAAAGTAGTCTTTGATTGTTGGATTTTTGTCTGAAAGGTTGCTTATTAAAGGTTTTCCCAAAGATATTTATGGTTTTCCATATCCTTTAGCTTTCTCCAAACAGTTATCTTAAAAGGATTTTCTTGTCTAACTAGATCTAGAATATTCTTAATTGACTATAGCTTTGCTGACTTCACAACTTATTATTGTTTCATATCAAAACCTAATCTAAAGAATCCATTTGATATAGTTAGCTTTCCCTATCAATGCCCTTGCAAAGTTGATGAACAATTAAATCCTTTTAAGCCTCCATAGCCCAATGGATTGATGTTTTCATACAGTGTATTTGTTCAGTTGAAACATTCCCTCAATCAGTCACACCATTGATCCTTCAATCTATTAATTAATCCAACCAAAAAACAAAACAAGTCCTTAGAACTTCATAACTAGCCTAAAATTATAAACAAAGAACAAAGATATATTATTTGGAAACACTTTTATAGAGAGATCCCTCTCTGAATCCAGGAAGGCTAGGTCCTTGGATTCCAAAGTGGTTCTGATGTGGCCCCTGCAGTGTTTGTTCTTGCCACTCTTACAAATAACAAGGAGCAAACATAGTGGCGACCATATTGGGAAACACTGAGTAATAAACATTTCAGATTCACTCAAAACTCAGAAAACCTCATCAGTCTAAAAATGAATCAAGTACTGTTTAAGAATGGTTCTTGAATTTTTATGGTGGACAACAAAAATTCCTATAAAATAAGTAAAAATACTCCACCTGTTGACTCCACTGATTTTCCATTGACTCCACTGGGAAACTTACCCTATCATCAAAACATTAAAACAAAACCAAGTCAAGAATATTGTGTGGATCAAGTATCTCTTTTTATAGTTTGGTTTGTGTCTTAAGACTATTATACCTCTGAAAAAGCCTTTCTGATTTGTTGGGTCCAAAATCCTGGCTTCTAGAAGAATCCATACTAGATCCCATCCTGACCCAAACCCTCCTACAATAGCTGACAATCCTGAAAGCATCCTTAGGAAGTCTCCTACATCTAAAAGCCCAACTATTGACAGACCAATTCACAGAGCAATTTCTGTTCTTGAAAACCTTGTAAACTTGCAAAATACCAAAGTTGACTTACCTCATACAAGAAGCTTATCTAGAACCAAGTCACAAAGTAGTATAGACAAGACAAACCTTGAGCTTGTAGACTCACAACAAAGTAGTAGTAGGGAAGCCTCCCCTTCCACTCCTCTTGATTTCCATTTTCTCTAAATATTTGGCTTCTCTCATCCTAAATCTAGTCAACATCACGTAGCTGGTCCAAGTACTTCTGCTACACCCACCCATACATCCGCTGTTCAAACCACTCCACTTCATCACTTTCCTCCACTTGTTAACCACCCATTGTTTCCACAAGCTCATATCATGGCAACATGGTGTGCTCCCATAGTCCTTCCTTTACCTCTAGTTGCTCTACCACAGGACTATCAATCCAAAATTCCATTATATGATGCTAGTAGTTCTACTACAACTCAAAAACATGTGGATAGAATGAATGACTACTTTGATAGACAAGAAATAGATGGTGAAACTGTTAAAATTAGAATGTTTTATCAAAGCTTAGGGGGAGAAGCAAGAAAATGGTTCAAAGGCTTAACCCTTAATAGTATCAATGATCTCCCTGCTTTTCATCAGCTATTCCTAAACAAATGGGAAGTCAAGAGAAATCCCCTTCAGATCCTGTCAAAATACAATGACCTTAAAAGAAATGCTGGAGAGAGTGTCCAAGATTATTGCACTAGATTCAATAGTGTTTATAATTCTCTCCCTCCACAAATGAAACCCCCACAAGGCTTAGCCTTAATGAATTTTCCTGAAGGATTTGACCCAGACATGTGTTATCAATTAAGGGAGAGAGAACCCCTCACATTAGAAGATATGCAGAAAGGGATAGTAAGTGTAGAGGCTAACCTAAATGCCAGAAGGGCTAGATTGAAAGCGGAGAAAAAGGTTACCTACAAGGATGAAGCTAGACCATCCATGTCATACTCCAAAATTGATAGTCTGGTTAGAACAATGGAGATGATGATGGAAAGAATTAACATGAATGAGAGAACTTATCCTAAAGAAAACCAAACAACTCCTCAAAATAAAAATAAAAATTAGAACCAAAAATTTAGAAGGAATCCCCTCAAATTAGACAAGGAGGCCCTGATCAGCAAGAAAAACCTCCTTTCCAATAGAATTATGCTGATGAAGATGAGGGAGTGATTAAAGAACAGAGGGAAATCACATAAACTTATTGGGAGTAAACAATGAGGATACTATTTTCCTCACTGAAGAAGAACAAGGCATATATACACCCTATGATGAAGAAATCCCAGAGTCTGAAGACTACAAAAAAGGCTTTGAAAATTCCATAATGGAAATACATAGGCAATATGACCTTAGGAGTAAAAAGAGTCAACACATTCCCAAAAAAAAAACCTCTGAAATTTTTGCTAGAAACAATTCTGAAATTTTTTCTAAAAAGACAACAGATAGCAACAAAACAGTCGCTGAAAGCTCTGATAAAAACAAAGGAAAAAATATCCAAATCAATGACAAACATGGTGGTGACAAAAGTAGCACTAGCAACTCAGCTAATGCTCCTAGTAAAACTAGTTTAACTATTGTCCATAATAAAAACCATCAAGTTGAATTTGCTGAGAAAACAGTGACTAAGAAGGATGATTTAAACATTTCAAAAGCACAGATACCTTTCAGCATAGAGGGTGAAATTTCAAAAATAAATATCCCTATTTTTGGACGGATAAGTCGTTCTTAGGGACAAGATAGACCTCCCAAGTGTCCTACGGATAGCTAGCAACAAACGGACAAACAAAACTATCTTTCTCTAGATATATTGCGATTCATAATTAAATGCCATAAAGGTTTTAACGATCTTACCTTTGATTCAATGCTTGTTTGTAGTAGTAGTCCTTTAGTCGCCCGAAAGAGTTATCTTTATAGATCTGTAATCACAAACAAACAAACATCAAATAGCACCTTCATAGTATATATTCATAAATCATATCCATTATGGTGATCAAGGAATCCATAAAATAAACAATCAATTGACAGCTTATTGAGAAAAACGGATTTATTTGTATTAACTTAAATGAGAAGATCCTTACAACCGTGCCTAACTTGATGTTGTATAGGTCTTCCTGTGGTTCGGAGCAGGCGTTTCCTTTACTCAAATCAACCTTGCACTGTTCCAACCGAGATACATATAGGTATGTAATCCTTCCCACATGGAATATCAGCTAAAAGGGTCTAAGTTTCAACAGCACTTCGCCTCCAACAGTACTTAAACTTCAACTCATCAATTGCTTAACAATTGGTAACCCCTTGAGGCTGCCCTATGCCTCTTTTTATAGTGGAGAAGAGGAGGTTACAACTCCATACAAGAAGGGATAGAATCCTCCTTCAAAGGGATTAGTTCCTTACATCAAGGTGTTAGCTCCTTATTGGATGGTGTTAGACTCCTATACCAATAGGTGTCATATATCATGATTGACTTGATAAGCTATGTAATATGTTCATACCTTTTCTTGTTGCAAAGATTTTCCATATTGTCAAAAAAATCAAAAAATTTAAAAAATGTAAAGAGGGTATACCCTAAAAGAAAAATCAAAGGGTGAAAATAATAAAATGGCCAAAAAAGTGAAAGAAAATGAACCCCACCAAAATAAAGGCCAAGGAAAGTGTGCAAGCCTAAATGCCACTACTTTTTTTCTCTTATGTAATAAATAAAATTGTGTGCAACTTGTATTTTATGCCACAATTTATGAATAGTCCAACTATTTAAGCTTGGCTAGTTCATCTTTCAATTTTATGTTTTAGAGATAGAGAATAAAATCTGACCAAACTGTTTAATCTTGGCAGATAAGTAGATAGGTAGATTTAATAAAAGGAGCTCAACAGTTTAATCTGAGCCCTTGGATGTAATAAGGTTAGAATTAGATAGATTTTCAAATGTAAAAGAAAAAGTGTGATGAGGGTTTGCCAGTTTAAGTGCACCCTAATAAAAAAAAAATGGTAGAGTAAAGTAGGTAGAGCAGGCATATGTTGTTGAAGAATTATATGTGATGGATAATGACTCTAGATGTGTTAAATATTTACTTTCATCACAAGTGCTAAGGCAGACACTACACTGGAATAATTTCAAACAAAGCAAAGTCATATTATTAACTTCCCTTCTCATTTTTCCCTAAAAAATTCACTAATTTCCACTAAGTACTAAGGCGTTTGAAAATTAGAGGGGCTCAAGGCATTTCCTCGACTTTCGGAGGGATCGGACCCTCGACCCAATAATTGGAAAATCCTAAGTACTTAAAATCATTCATCATGACTTTCACTCAATTCTAAAAAATCTTTTCCTAAGTAAAATCCCATTTTACTTAGGACAATCATGCAATATTTCATAAAAACCCTATTCATAAAAGCATAAGTTAAATACATTACCTTGATGTTTTACACTTAGCACTTCATTCATTTCCATATTAATTTTTAACTTATTATTTAAATCCCTATGCAAATTCCCTTTTTCCCCCGTATTAATTTAAATAATTCCCATATAATATATATCCCGCCCCGTTGGTTGAAAAATAACCATATATTTCTTAAAATTTCATTAATTGGTTGAAGTTTCCAATTAAATAAATAAACCCGACCTTCCATCGTATAAATAAGGGATTAATTAACCCTCCAGGTTAATTAATAACCTAATCCGCCAATGAAATCGTCCCCAATGCGATTATTTTTAATAAATTGCATTGGGCCCACCATTTTAATTCCCCGTCATCTTCATTTCCCGATGACCGTTCGATCTATCAACTGAAGATCCACAGTTGTCGTCCATATCGCTGGCCATCCTCTTCCGAAAGTTAACGCGTGATGGCCAAGCGTTTTTCTGAACAGTGCCGTGCCACGCATTATCCATAGTATGGAATTGCTCACCCTCCGCTGAAAACCACTCTTCCCAAAAAGCTGTGCGATGGAAACCGCTTACCGCCTGCCTCCCGTGATGAAGCCTCTGTAATTCCTGACGTCATCCATTAAAAAATAATAAAAAAAACCCCACCAACCTTTGACTTTGTGAATAAAACAAAAGAACTCGCGTCATTTTCACATTATTTCATACAACAACCAGTGTCCCATGCAACAAATTTCGAAATCAACTATCTAAGTTTGCCAACCGTTACCTTGCTGAAGAAAGTTACAGTCAGGTAATTCAGAGTTCATCCGCCATAACCAGCACCTGTTTTTATCACTGTTTAGTTCCCGGAAAATAGGTATTTACCCAAATTCCCGCTGAGCTCTATAAAAATCCTGGTCTTTTTTTAAATTTCACACGAAAAACTGAAACAAGGTTCAAGATTTCTCTTTAGTTCATTCCTCAATTCCCAAAAATACAATTGCATTCCTTAACTTGTGATTGTGCCCGTTTTTTCATCAAAACCCGCAATTCATTTCTGAATCCACAAGAACCAGAAAGGGAGATTCCCATGGCTCTGAATGTCGCACCTATGAATGCCCCTTACAGAGATTTAGATTATCTGCCTTTAGTAGACAGAGATTTCCAAATTAAAGTCCTGGTTCTCAGTAAAAATCCCCTTCGAAATTTTTGCTATTGCAGAGATAATTAATTAAAAGGATTTGACATTTTTGGATTATGGGAATCCAATCTTCCCATGTATCTTCTCCCTTTAGTTCATATTTTTCCTAAGATAATCCATTACTGCCATGCAAATTATGATCCCAATCAACGAGTAGTTTTGTCCCCGAGTCAAACTGTCATTTTTCCCATAACTTTTTAGTCTATCAACGAGATGTTGCAATTTCAACCTGGTCGAGTCCTCACTCCCCTATCCATGCGAGAATTAATTGAGAAATCTGCCAAATTATCCCATGAAGAGTTAAATCGCCTTTTCCAAACCTTCATGTTGCCAGAACATCAGCCCAAAGGCCCTCCCCCTTATGGTTATACCTTTTTCACTGATGTGGGCATGGTTATTCTGAATATGATATCCTCTATAATGGGTTTCAATACTAGTGAATATGTTGACCAATTAACCCTAGTATTGTTGTCAATTTTTACCCCTGGACAACCCCCTGCTGTCAAGTATGATTTTTCTTCCTACATTGCAGATAAAATCCATGATCAGTTCATGAAATTAGAGAATGAAAGAGTGTTCAAGTATTCCTCTGTTATATACCATCTCATGCTTTACTTTCAATCAGAGAGTTTCCCTTTCCATGCTAAAAAACTTGATGCTAAAGGAAATCCTAGGTCTGTAATCTTTTGGTCTGCCATCACTCATAATTCCCCTGATTCTCCTTATTCATACAATGAGTTTATTGACCTATTTGTACACCCTGCAACCACCTTGTTGATAGGAGTCTCTCCTCCTAGGGTCAATAGTGAAATTAAGAAAATTCTTCAACACTCAAAGCAATACCGGATAGGTGACTGGTACCTATACTGAAATCACACAGAAATCAGAATCTATGGATGTGAGCTATGCCCATTCAAGTTACCAAAATATGTCCCAATAAGACTCTTTGCATTAGAGTATTTCAGACAGATGATTAATTCAGATATAGTTCATTTCTGAAATGCAAAGAAAAAGGCTCAACTAAGAATTAAAAGTCAATTAGATCCCTTTGTCTGTAACTCTAGAGATGTTGGGAAGGAAGTTGAAAGAATTTTAGAAGACTATCTCAAATTACAAAAAAATTTCTATTGGGTACCTTATGACCCAAATAGC